>QKYT01000359.1:57863-70926 GCA_003550305.1 Glomus cerebriforme | reverse complement strand
AAAAAAAAAACAACAAATTTATTTATATTGAACAAACTAAATAATAAATAATGAATTTGCTAATCAAAAATCCTTTTTTTTCCTATCGTTCAAAATGAGCAACTAAATATCGGAAAATAATGTTTAATTGATTAAAAGTTGTTTACAAAATTTTCCTTCATATTATTTGAAACCCACTAAAATTTTAATTCTAAACCTATTTATTTAAATATGCGAAGATTACATGTAAAAAAAAAATACTAAAAGAATCTTATAAAGAAAAGTTACATTAAACCAGTTAATTATTTCTTTACTTCTGTAAGATAAATATTAACAAGTTAATATGTTATTGTTATTATAAAGCAAAATAAAATAATAAAAAAAATTAATATATACCAGCATCAAGTTGCTAATTTTCAGTTGAGAAATATCAATTTGTATAGATTCTATTTAATGAAATAAATTTTATTAGTATTTTTATTTTTTATAATTAATTTAAATATTCATTTGTATAGAAACAAGAATTATATTGATTACCGAAATATTCCATGCTTATTATATTATCAAATTCTTCATAATAATCATCAGTATTCTTTGGTTCAGGAAGATTATTAAAATTAAATAATCTACTCGTATAAATAGCTTCAGAATGTGTCATATATGATAAACAATTTGAAGGTAAATTATTAATTTGTAAATTATTATTAAATTTATCCGCTTCTATAATTTGTTTTTTTAATTCAGTTTCTTCAAATTCAACAAGTTCAACAAATTCAAGTTCAAGTTCAACAACCCATATAGATAAGATTTTTTTAATTTCATTTGCAGTCGGTCGATTCAATGGATTCGCATCTAAACATCTTTTAATTAAATGTATAATCATTCTCGGTACTTCAAAATTAAACCTTGGTCTAAGTCCTTGACAAATTTCCATTGCTAAATTTTTATCATGACTTATATCATGATAAGGAGGTAAACCAGAAATTATTTCATACATTATTATACCAAAACTATAAATATCAGCAGCTTTAGTATAATTTTGTCCTCTTAAAATTTCGGGAGCCATATAAGGTAAAACACCATAAATACTATTTTTTACATGATCTAATGTATTATAATCTGCAGGTTTACATAATCCTATATCAGTTATAAAAATTTTAACTTCAGACTTTAATATATTACCACTATGTAAATTTCTATGAATTAATTCTTTTTTATGAATTTCTTTAAGTCCAGTTGCAATATAGTATAAATTACTAAGCTTGGCATCCCAACTTAATTTATGATAACTTTTATCTAAATAATTTCGTAAACTTCCATTTTCTGCATAATCCAAAACTATCATATAATTTTTTGTTATTGGATCTTGAGTTATTCCATAAATTTTAATAATAGGAAGAATTGAATCGTATTCAATAATTTTATGTAATGTAATCTAAATATATATATATATTTAAAATATATTAGTAAAAAAATCGTATTTCAAAATTTCATTAAAATGATAAATTAATTATACAGTACCTCGTTGATAAATTCTAATGTAATATTTTTTGAATTATTTAAACTTTTTAGAGCCACAAACATACTTTGATCATCTCTTTTCCAATTTTGATTTTTATTATCCATTTTAAATAAATATCCATCGATCAATTTTGCTTTGTACATTTCACCAAATCCACCTTTTGCAATAAATTCAATATTATAAAATCTATTATAAGGTATCCATTCTAATACTTTATCATTATATTTTGCTGATGATTGAATATCTTGAATAAATTTATCAATATCATCATTTCCGCTTGTCCAAGTTTCAAAATTTAGTTGAAAATATTTTGCATTACATGAATTACACCAATTATTCCCAGGAGTAATTTCTTGATTACATTCTTTACATTTTTCATAAGGTTTATGTGATAGACTACTCATAATTTAATAAATTATTTGAGAAAAATGTTAATAAATTTAGAAAATTTTTATCCGGAAAATATTCCAATTTATGCATTTTTTTAAGATGCGTGTAACGCATGTGGGTCAGCAACATATCTGATATTAGATATGACGATTCATATATTTTCATGTGTGACTACATATCATTAATAGTAAATGTATAAGCGTCACCCCTTGTGTTGTCGGGGAAATGTCCTGTTTGTGAAATGATTGTCGGCGAGATGCGTACAATGAATGTATTACGACTTTTGGATCATCATCAAAAAAAATAAAGAACGTTCGAGACCGTCAAAATGTGCATAAATCATATGGTGAATAGCTCTGAAATTATACTAGAATTGAAAATCCGTTAAATAGTGAAACAAAAAAGACTACACATGATAATTATATTTATTATAAGCAAAATCACTGTTAATTAGAATCGTTTAATTAAATAGAGTGAAAAATTCACTATAATATTATAAATTCCTATTGGATTATAATTGTAAGTTAAAATGATATCTTGTATTATTTTATTCGCTCTTATGAGAATTCCAAAAATATTAGCATAATATTAGTTGCCGAATAAGCTATAAAATTATAAACTATGTAACTAGTATCTTCTAATATTACCTAATTATAGACCAAAAAAACAACGCGTAAAAATATGGATTGTGACTCATGTACTTTACTTGGCTAGCCCATTAGCCAGTGATTAGCCCATGATTAAAATAAATGGATCATCAGTTCTGCCGAAACCGAATGTTACCAGTATTACCCGGTTATTAATGTGACTCAATTAGGGATGGGAGCGATCCGAACCGCGGATCATCCATTTTGCTCCCACAATCGGTTCTTGGTCAGTTCGGTCCAGATCTGAGTCAGTTCAGATCAAAATTTGCCAGAACCGCCGATTCGGAACCGAAATATCCGAGCCGAAAGCAAAAGTCAATCCCTAGACACAATGCCGCCATGAAATATTGAATTTGTAATAACTGATAAACGATTTCTTTCTTGAACTCAAACTCGAGATTATATCAAAAAAAAAATGTTACAACTTCCTGCTGATTGCTTGAATGATTGAAAAATTAGAATTACATTACGTTCATGCTTATTTGTTAATCGTTTTTGTGTGAAATTTCCGTCAGAATTTTTTGGAAAACTATTAGAAATTATAATACTTTAATCGCTTGTCTTTCCAAATGAAAAAGAAAATTTATATAGAAAGAAAATCATCACTTCAAATTCAATCTCAAAACCTCGCTCCAATGTTTTAATTATGCATCATTCTGTAAAATTTTATCAATTGATAAAATTAATTATAATATTGAATTATTTCTTAAACAACAAAAATTTCTTTCTTCGCAAAATTTAAACGATTATATATCTTTAGTAACAGAGGAAATTTTACGATTGCTTATGAGTCAAATGTCTTTTTTAAAAAAAATTAGAATTTTTTAATTTTTCATCAAGATCATAGTTTTTATTCTCATATCCTGGATCAAGTGAAGATCTTTCAGAATTATATTGTTTTTCTGATATTCGTCCTGAATTTTTTTATCAATTATCTCAAATATGTCATCATATACAATCATTGGACATCTTATTTAAAAGAATTACTGTATTATAGATTAACTAATTTAATTTCTGTTCAGGAAAATTTAAAAAATTTATATATATTTCAATCTTATGATTGTGAAAATATGAGACATATAATTACTTCTTTAATAAAAATACCTAATACTTTGAAATATTTTTGGAGTTCATAATTATATTCCATTATCTTTTATTGTTAAATTCACGAATTTACAAGAAATTATATTATCATTTCAAAATAATGATTCTTTTGAAGATTTTAAACAATTACAAAATATTACTTTTTCACATTTACAAGTTTTAAAAATTCAAGATGAATGTCCAAGAAATGAATTATTCATAAATTCTTGGAAATTAATGGTAAAAATTTAAAAGAATTTTATATTAATAAGAGCAATGATTTATTAAATATAGCTGTAATTAAATTTTGTCCGAATCTTAGGAGACTTTTTAATGGACTTACAAATAATGAATTAGAATTATTAAAATTATTTTTAGAAGATTTTCAATATTTAGAAAGTATTAAAATTTGTTGTAAAGGGTATTTTAGCGAGAAAGATTTATTTGATATTATTATAAAATATTCTCCTAAAACTTTTTATGAATTAAAATTAAATTATTCGTATAATACATCATCAATATTACAACCAGAAGAATTGGAATCTTTTCTTATAAGTTGGAAAAATCGTATACCACAAAAATCACTTTCTTTAATTTTTTTAATTATTTTTGATAATGAAGCGTATACTGTACCTTAAGTATGAATGATGAAAATAAAGAAATACTTAAAAAATATATTGGATTAGGTGTTATTAGAAACCTTGAAATACTGTATTAGGATAATTTTGTTTTTATCATTTTACTATTATATATAATTTTTTTTTTTATGAATAAACTATAAAATTCAAAATTTCGTTTATTATATATATTTTTTTTTAACACGACAAAAAAAAATGTATTGAGTTTGATTGCGGAAAAAAAGAATAATTTGTTTTTTGTCAAATTTATAAATCATACGCTTAGTTTGTGACTTTTAATAATAGCTCTACACAAAAAAAAATTCTTTTTTTTCATTTGCACCATAAAATCAATTATTTTTAAAACGAAAATAATGGCAGCAAGTAATAAGTAATGCGACCATTCGTGGTTATTATGCTGGATATTCCGCTTTGTTATTGTTCGGAAATTACACAGGTACGTCCTAAGTTTGCCCAAAAAAATCGCACTTTTCTTTACGGCAATAAATGTGGCGCACATATTGTGAAATGAATAAATATATTTTTGACTATCCGTCCCAGATCCAGAATAATGGGTATACGTGATACTACGCCGGGAAAATTACAACGCCTTTGCGAAGTATAATTTTTTTTTAATTCCATTAATTATTTTTTTGAAAGTGATAATTAAAATATATTTTTTTTCATAAACAACAATTGAATAACAATAAAAAGACATAATAAATAATTTGTGTGGCACAGTTAAAAATAACTTTGACATACAGATTCAGTTATTTAGAGCTGGTTAATTCACATCTAATACATTGATTTTTCTTATTTAGCTAATTTTGTACTAATTTTATATATTGTGAATTTCTAGTATTACAAGTAAATATTTAGTATATTACGGCTGTATTACGGGACATGTGTAGTACCCGTTTATTAAGTACAGTATATGCATTTAATAAAAATTTTGTCGATCAATATCGAGAAACTTTCAATAAACTCCGTTAAAAATAAAACAAATTAACAAAATATTGTTAAAATGTCCAATGGAGCCGATTTTAAAGAATCAACTGATTATATTGATTGGTTAGAACAATCAATCGCAAATGAATATTTCAATTATTACGAATATTCGGAATTTAAAAATTTAATCCCGATAGGAAGTGGTTCATATGGAAGTGTTTTTCGCACTAATTGGAAAAATTCTAATAATATATTTGCTTTAAAAACTTTCAATAATGACAAAACAACACTGAAAGAAGTTGTAAACGAGGTATGTAATTTTATTAGTAATTGTAATAAATTATTATAATAATTTTTATTACAGATTAAATTCTAAATTCGTTCGCAGATAATATTACAAAAAAGAGTTGATTTTCATGAAAATATTTTACGACTTTGTGGAATCACGAAGATAGAAACTGGTAAATTTTTAACATAAATTACATAAATTGTATTAAAATAAAATAAATTTCCTTCTTTTACAATTGATGTTTCTTTTTTACGTGTATCAGAGAAAAAATATTCACTAATTTTAGAATATGCTGACGGTGGTACATTAAAAACTTATTTAAGTGATCATTTTAACGAACTTGATTGGAATGATAAATATCTGTTAGCGTTTCAATTAACAAGTGCCGTTCAATATATACATGATCATGATATTATTCATCGTGACCTGGTATGATCTTAATTAATTTGTAAATTCTTTATTCAATTATTTTATTAATAACAAAAAATTAATATGATCTTTCATTTAATAAAAAGCATGCAGATAATATACTTATACATCAGAAAAATATTAAAATAGCAGATTTTGGTTTATCTAAAAAAATTGCTAATGCGTCAAGTAATACATCAAAAATAATTGGTGCAGTCCCTTTTATCGATCCAAAAGGTCTAAATGATCAAGATTACAAATTAAACAAAAAATCTGATGTATATAGCATTGGAATTTTAATGTGGCAAATTTCAAGTGGACATCAACCATTTTCCGAAAATAATTATGATGCTTGTTTAATCTTATCCATAGTAAATGGTAAACGAGAAGAAATTATTGATGGCACACCCATTGAATATAGTAGTTTATATATTGGTAATAAAATTTTTAATCTTTAAAATGTTAATCTTTTGAAAGAAAGTTTATTAATAATGCTAATTTTGTTAATTTTTTTTAGAATGTTGGAGATATGAGCCATATGAGCGTCCAAATATGCAAGACGTTGTTTCAATTCTTAAAAATATAATCTTTTATAAACAAGGTGATATGATTATTAGTGCTGTTAACAAAAAGAAAAACGATAATTCTTTGGAAAGATATGGAATAACTTCTGAATCAAGTGAAGGAACCATGGATTTAAATAATGAATTGATATCAAATAGAGGATTAAATATTGATAATATTAGCAACCTAAGTTCATATCAATCAGATATAATGGATAATACAATTAATCCATCATCAACAAATACAAAATTATCAAGAGATTCGTTTGATTCAACATTTAATAATATCAATAATATAATTGTTGATAAGTTAATTGCAATTATTATTAAAAAACATGATTCAGGTTATACGTTTGATCAGATTCAAGAGTTAATCAATCAAAAAATATTACAATTGAACCAAATTACAAATAATCTTATAACTTGGCTTGCTGAAAATCAAAACGAATCAAAATATATTTGGTTTTTTGGATTATTTTATTATTATGATATTGTAATGAAACAAAATAAAAATAAAACACTTGAATTATTTTTAAAAGCGGCAGATGATAACTTTTCAATAGCACAAGTTTATCTTGCTAAATGTTATATTGATGGATATGGAACTGAACAAAACAATAATTTGGCATTCAATTGGTATAAAAAAGCTGCGGAAAATGGAAGTATTATTGGACAATTTTATTTAGGATACTGCTATGAATTTAGTATTGGAACTGAAAATAACGAAAATAAATTTATTGAATGGTATCAAAAAGCAACTAATAATGAAAATACAATTGCAAACCTTTATCTTGCAAATTGTTATAGATTAGGAATAGGAATTAAAACTGACAAAAATAAAGCATTTAATTATTATAAGATATTAGCAGAAAAAGAGATAGCAGATGCTCAATATCAACTTGGGGATTGTTTTTATTATGGAATTGGAACCAAATTAGATAGAGATCAAGCCTTATATTGGTATGAAAAAGCAACAAATAATGGAAACATTATTGCAAATCTCATTCTTGAACAAAATTATAACAAAAAAATCAATGTTAAGAAAATTAAAAGTATAGGAAATAAAATATATTTTGAAGGAGTAAGGCAAATTGGAATGAATAATTATAATGGAATGGGAATAAAACAAAATTATATAAAAGCATTTTATTACTTTAAAAAAGCAGCAGAAAATGGAAATAAATTTGCACAATATAATTTAGGTAATTGTTATAAGAATGGTGAAGGTGTGGAAAAAGATAAAAGAAAAGCTTTTAAATTATATCAAAAATCAGCTATGCAAGGATATAAAGAAGCATATTTTCAACTTGGAGAATGTCATGATCTTGGAATTGGAACTGATATTAATAAAGTAAAAGCATTTGAATTATATAAAATTGCTGCTAAAAAAGAACATAATATTGCACAATGTAATCTTGGAATTCTATATGAAAATGGTGAAGGTACAGAAAAAAATTTAGAAAAAGCATTTTATTGGTATAATAAAGCAGCAGAAAATGGGGATTATGTGGCACAATATAATTTAGGCCAGTGTTATAGGCATGAAAAAGGAATTGAGAAGGATGAGGTTAAAGCTTTTGAATATTATAAAAAGTCAGCCAAAAAGGGATATTTAAATGCTGAAGTTATGCTTGGAGAATGTTATTATTATGGATTGGGAACTAAAATAAATAAAACAATAGCATTTGAAATATACAAATTAGCAGCTAAAAAAGGGCATAATGTTGCACAGAATTTTCTTGGATTTTTATATGAAACTGGTGAAGGTATAAAAAAGGATCTGAAAAAAGCAATTTATTGGTATAATAAAGCAGCAAAAAATGGGGATTGTATGGCACAATATAATTTAGGTCAATATTATAAAGAAAAGAATGAAGTTAAAGCTTTTGAATATTATAAAAAATCGTCAGATCAGCAATATTTAGATGCCCAATTCGAACTTGGATATTGCTATGATAATGGAATTGGAACTGAAATTAATCGAACAAAAGCATTTGAGTTGTATAAAATAGCAGCTGAAAAAGAACATAGTATTGCACAATGTAACCTTGGAATTTTATATGAAAATGGTGATGGTACAGAAAAAAATTTAGAAAAAGCAATTTACTGGTTTAATAAAGCAGCAGAAAATGAATATGAGGTAGCACAATATAATTTGGGATGTTGTTATAAATTAGGAATAGGAGTTGACAGGGATGAAGTTAAGGCTTTTGAATATTATAGTAAATCAGCAAACAAAGAATATTTAGATGCTCAATATGAACTTGGATATTGTTATCATATAGGAATTGGTACTGAAGTTAATAAGAAAAGAGCATTTGAATTATATAAGATAGCAGCTGGAAAAGAGTATGATATTGCACAAAATAGTCTTGGATTTTTATATGAAACTGGTGAAGGAACAGAAAAAAATTTAAAACAAGCTATTTACTGGTATAACAAAGCAGCAAAAAATGGTAGTGAAATAGCACAATATATTTTGGGTTGTTATTATTTATTAGGAATAGTTGTTGAAAAAAATGAAACTAAATCTTTTGAATTTTTTAATAAATCAGCTGAAAAAGAATATTTAAATGCACAATTTCAACTTGGATATTGTTATGACAATGGAATTGGTACTAAAGTTAATCAAACAAAAGCATTTGAATTATATAAAATGGCAGCTGAGAAAGGACTTAATATTGCACAAAATAATCTTGGAACATTATATGGAAATGGTGAAGGTATAGAAATAGATCTAGAAAAATCTATTTATTGGTTTAATAAAGCAGCAGAAAATGAATATGAAGTAGCACAATATAATTTGGGATGTTGTTATAAATTAGGAATAGGAGTTGAAAAGGATGAAGTTAAGGCTTTTGAATATTATAATATGTCAGCAGATAAAGAATATTTGGATTCTCAATACGAACTTGGATATTGTTATCATATAGGAATTGGTACTGAAATTAATAAGAAAAGAGCATTTGAATTATATAAGATAGCAGCTGAAAAAGAGCATAGTTATGCGCAAAACAATCTTGGAACCTTATATGAAAATGGTGAAGGTACAGAAAAAAATATAAAACAAGCTATTTACTGGTATAGAAAAGCAGCAGAAAACGGAAATGAAATAGCACAATGTAATTTGGACAGCTGTTATAAAATGGAATAGGTATTGAAAAGTTAAGACCGATTTTTATAATAAGCTAACTGAAAATATTTATATGCTTATAATTGATTTGGAACTAGATAAATAAAAAAACGTAATTAAATTCAAGAATATTAACAAATTGAAATTACGCAATGTTGTAAATAATGAAATTTTATATATACATTAATACACATACACCTTTAACAAAAATAAAATAAAAAAAAACAATCAAGAATAATTACAAAATCGAACAATCGGATGTGATTATGTGATGTCGTGTGACAAATTCTTAATCCAAACTAATACACTTACCCGATCATACTATTTATATCATTATATTAATTATGGAAGTGTCAAAAAATTATAGTGTAATGCTGGGGTAGGACCCCGAAATATATGTATAGGGGTAGGGTCAACAAACGCGTAGCCATAATAGTGATAAATATTGAAGCCAGGTTTTTATTTGCGTATTATTTTGGCTTTTTTTTGGTTAAAGTCAGGTATTCATAATGCGTATTTTTAGTAATTTTTTTTAAAAGCAAAAGTTAGATTTGCGTATTTTTAGTACTAATTTGGCTGATTTATATTTATTATATTTATTATATATAAATAAATAGTTTAATTTTAAATAACAAATTTATAACACTTATTTGAGTATTTCATATTTCAAAAGAAACTTTTATTTCAAATTAATTATTCTAAAATGTAAAGTTGGAAACAATTTACAATTTTTATTTGAATAAAAGATTAAAAACTCATTAAACAATGTTTGAAAAATAATAGCCTAAATCATATGACAACTAGAGGTCAGATGATTAATTTGCTTATTTTTCATGATTATCTGATGTTAAGTACTAATTTTGCGTAGCGATCATATAAAAAACCCTTGCGTAGAGCTATTAGTAAAAAATTCAAAAGTCACCTTACCCCTATATATATATTTCGGGGTCCTGCTGGGGTGCGTTATAACTGATTAAATCAAAGCTACGTATAGTTTTATAAAAATTTGAAATAATAGATATAAACGAAAAAAAAATATATTAGAAACTTAGTTTAACAAATCATTTTTTCAATTTTGTAATTATTATATTACGTTGTCGATATTTACTCTTTTAATAAAAATGGTATTATTGATGCTAGAAAATAAGTCTATCATCTTTTCAAATAATCTTCAATAATTGGTCTTTATATAGTTTGATTTAATTAGTTGATAGTGCACTCTAAAGTTCTAAATCACGGATGAACTGAGGATCCTTATTATTATTCGCAGCTTTAAAAATAAAATTATTCAAAACAGCAGAAAATGAAGATGGTTGTGCACAATATTGTTTAGGTGAATGTTATGAATTAGGAATTGATATAAATAAAGATGAAATTAAATCATTTGAATTTTATAAAAAATCAGCTGAAAATAGATTACCTAGAAATAATATTTCAACTTTGAGTATTGCTATGTAAATTGCACTGGAGCTGAAATTAATAAAGAAAAAGGATTGGAATTATATAATGAAACAGCTAGTGGAAAAAATAGTAGTATAATTTATAATTTTGGTAAAAGTAAAGAAGTTATAACAGATAATTTAGGTAAAGTTAATTATTGGTATCATAAAGCAGCATTATATAAATTAGGTGATTCTAATGAAAGAAGAGCCTTCGAATTTTACAAAAAATCAGCTGATGAGTGCTAGTCAAGGATTAATAGATGCTTATTATAAACTTGGATATACAGTATTTATAGTCATGGAACTCAAATTGATATTAATGAAGAAAAGACATTTGATTGTTATAAGGTGGCCGCAAAAGGAGGAAATGTTGATGCACAAATAAGCCTTGCGTCTTTATATAAACGAGGTAAAGGAACTGAAAAGGATATAGAAAAGCTATTTATTAGTATAAAAAAGCCATTGAAAATGGATGTCAAGTGACTAAAAAAGCTTAAATATATTATTAAGTAATTGAATATTTGTCTTACTTATTATATCATAATTGTTAATCAATATTTATTCACGCATGTGAAGAACGTTTTCAAATGTTTAATCGATTTCATAATTAAATTTTAAAAATTACATAAATTTTGGCTATCAGTTTCATCAGATGATAAATAATTTTATGTTCGTAAAGAATTAAATTTGAGGATGTTTAGAAAATGCCGAGAATAGAGTAAATATAACATTTATCTTATAAATAAGTACGGATTCAATATTTTGATTATTGGATTAAAATAAACTTAAATTATTTAAACCAAAGATTTATTTCATATAATTCTGTAGTTCGGTTTGTATAAGTATTTAAATGGTTTAAAAAAAAATTGTCAAAATATTTCGTTATTTAATGGTGCATCATCTTATTAAATATAGAAAATATGAAAAGTAATTTGTATTTGTTTTAAAAGATATTATTTCATTCATTATAATCATTTTGATTGATATTCTATAAATAATTTTAAAAAGTTTCTAGTAAATAAAGCATGCATAACATACTCTAAAATTAATAATTTTTAACTGAAACTTTCATTTTTATTATATATTATATATTGTTATGTGCTACACAAAATTTGTATTCAAAACGAGTCAACTAATTTTTAGACTGAATACCGGAATTTCAAATCAACTATCACATTTTAATTAATTTAATAAAAAATTGATATTATTTTATTACAAAGCAGCTTAATCCAGTATCTGTACAACTGTATTTCTAAAAGAATTTTAATCAAGTAATAAATGTTTCGTCACCCAATTGTTTTCTTTATGGTAGTTGATAATGTGATATTTTTTTTAATAAATTTAATATTATTTAGTTTGTATAAATATTAAAATTGAATATATAAAAGAAATTTAAGTTGAAATAGGTAGCCTTATATTTTCTTTTTTTAACCCTTTCATCTAAATACAATTTCTTCCATTGTATTCTGTTGCTTATGACTTAAATATACTAATCAATAGACAATCGGATTGAAAATCCTATTTTTAATTAGGTATCTCATCATTACACTTTTTAAATATTTTGTGTCAAATTTTTTTATAGTTTAGGATACTACAATATTTAGTGTAATGTTCATTAAAATTTCTTTCTTACAAAATTTGTTTGGAATAAAGAGTATAATCCTGATTATTCTTATTATTGCAATATCAAAAATTTAGGCAATTTGAAATTTGTTAAACATAATATTCTTGTAATTAAAGGCGTAATAAATTGTTGATCATATTTTTGAAAAGTTTATAATTTATTTATTCGTAGATAAATTAGGGATTTTGTGGAATTTTTCATAATTATTTGATTATCTGGTGGTATATGAATGAAAAATTCGTTGTAATGATTATGATGACTGTGGACTCCTTAAAAATTACGCCATTTGCTATATATAGAAAGTGATCTATGTTGCTTGCAATATGATTCATGTGCTGTAACTGATATATTACCTGATTATAATATGAGTCATTTTAAATCTGTATGAAATTTTATTCATAACATACGAATATTACAT
>QKYT01000359.1:43796-56068 GCA_003550305.1 Glomus cerebriforme | reverse complement strand
GTAGGATAGTATCTGGACGCGTTAGGATAGTTACTGGACAAGTAGGATAGTATCTGGACGCGTAGGATAGTATCTGAACATGTAGAATAATAGAGACGCGACATTTAGGATAGTAACTGGATAAATAATTAGATATACAGTATGAAACATTTGGAATTGGTTTGATTTTTGACTTCTATCCTTTTTGTTATTAATGTATCATTTATTAACTTATTATTTTTTTTTGATTTTCTAGACGATTGGATATATAAGGATGAGATGGATCTTTTTGAAATTGACCTGCTGTAAATAAAACCTGATTTCTTGTGAATCAACTCACTGTAGATATTTATTAGAAGTTCACTTCACTGAATATCTAGAAGTGAGTTTAAACATTTTTTGAGTTGCGATTGGTGTTGACGTCCTCGTCGTGCAACTTGGGTGTTAATATTAATTAATACTTATTAATATTAATAGCGAACAAACACCAACTTTTACTTTATTTAAAAAAATCTCTCAGTCGCACACACAAATCAATGGTAGTATATTATGTAATAGATTCTTTAATAAAATTTCATCTGATATTTTGTGCGACAGTGATACTAATATTACCTAATTATAGACAAAAAAAGAAATTATGATCTAATATGCAACGCGTAAAAAATAAGGATTGTGGCTCATGTGTACCATTATACTTTCCATTAGCCCATGATTAAAAATAAATCTAAATTAAAGTAGTACATTGCATAATCAATAATAAAAATACATGATAAATTCTCATGACTTATCCTTTGTAAATTTTACAAAAAAAAATTTATAAATACCCTACCAAAAAAAAAAAATTCTCTAAATTTAAAAAACTAGATTCACTGGACTCTCCCATTTTATCTTTTCTTTTTTCTTTTAAAAACTAGATTCTCAGTTCCTTTAACCTCATTTTCTCTTACTTTCCTTATA
Organism: Glomus cerebriforme; assembly: GCA_003550305.1. Classification (NCBI taxonomy): domain Eukaryota; kingdom Fungi; phylum Glomeromycota; class Glomeromycetes; order Glomerales; family Glomeraceae; genus Glomus; species Glomus cerebriforme. The sequence continues at coordinate 55,132 of QKYT01000359.1, read as the reverse complement.
CTGTATATGAGGTTTTCCTTGTATCAGGCAAGGAAGGTCCAGTCAGGTAGTCAACCTATCTGACTGGTTTGATTTTTTTTAAATTCTTTTAAACTTCCTCTTATCTTCCTTATACTGTATATAGTCTTCTTCGTATCAGGNAAGGAAAGACCGGTTAGATAGTCGAGTATCTCTCCTATCTGCGGTTTGGTTTAGATTAGAATTCCCTTTTTCATTTCCCTATATTTATGAAATGTTAAAGACTAATGAGATTAGTGATGGAAGATATCAACAAACAGCAAAAAAAGATAAAAGAAATATGCAACAACTTTAAGAAAGATAGCTAGGCGAAAAGTTACTTTCAGAGAATGAATGTTTCAAGTATTGAAAAAAGATTAGATAATCTGGATTTCGGAGATGTGCTAATCCTTAAGTGAGGGAAAAAATATTCAAGACAATTAACCCATTTCAGCATGTTGAAGCGTGGAAAATTAAACCTAAAAAAGATTAGAATAAAAAAAAAATAATAAATAAATATGGGTAAAACAAATAAGTGATGATAGCTCAAGATAACAGAAAACGCAGAAAGAGAAAGGTTGAATCAAAGAAAATGAAAGAAAAAAGACAGATAACAAGTTAAAAGAAGTATTAAGCAAAAGAAAATATTTTGTTATCTAATGAATGATTAAAAGGACAACAAGAAATATAACCAATTGTTGGACTTTAAAAGAATAATAAAGAAACAGTTCGCGATTAGAAATCAAAGAACATTTCCATAAATGGATAAGACAAAAGTCAGAAAAGGGACAAAATGGAAAGAACAATTTGAAGGAAAAATGCATATAAACAAAGAAAGGTATGCTGGCTTAGAAAAAAGATATCAGTCACTTAATTGTGGAAAAAAGTTTGGAATAAAAGATGTAATAAGGTAGCAAAAATAGAAGGGAATAATTATATAAAAAACAAAATATAAGAATAAAATCAAAAAAAAAACAATAATAATAGAAATAAAATAAAAAGGATAATGAAGGAATACAAGAAAAAAATATACAAATGGAGTAGTAATATTAGGTTTTTTTTTTTAGTAGTTTTATTTTATTAAATGTATTAAATAATATTTTTTTAATTAATAAAATAATTTTTAATTTTTGTGAATTGTTTCGGCTGGATGATCTAATGAATAACTTGACACATCTCTATAGTCATTTTCTAATCACCAAAACTATAGCATAATTTGTTATAAATTTTGATAAATTTGATGCTGAAATAAGAATTCGAAATTTTTAAAAGATTTAATATCATTCAGGTAACTTGACATTAAAAAAAATTGAAAATTTTTTTAACATTTCAAACTAAAATAATTCGGTTATAGCTAAAAAAAAATTTTAATTTAATTAATATTAATTCATTTTAGGTTCGCTATGCAATTTTTAAAAATATGCAGTACGTTTTTTTTCCTTAGTTACAAAAGGAAAATTTGAATAGACTGTATTTACTAATTGAATAATGGGAATTAATGGGTAAATAATAGTCATTTTTTTCATTTAATATATTCTTTATTTATCCGCTTATTTTTCCTTACTTAGATTTGAATAAAAATTTTAAAAAATTTTAAAACAGTGAATTTGGGTCAACACTGTGGTGAATCATTAAATAGGGTGATTTTTATTATTGATTTATTTATTGTTTAATCATAATTAATTGTTAATTTTTTTAGGTTGGGAGAATTCTAACAATGTTAATATAAAAATTTTCAGGATGGTAAACCGCAGCACTTATAGCCACAGCAGTAATTCAGTATGTTTAAAAAAAAATTTCTTTTTTCATGATTATTGATTAATAATAAATCATAATCATTTAGTTTCAAGACAAATCAGGTAAGCTATTATCGCATAAGTTTGAAAAAAATTTTTATTAATTTCTTTGATTATTATATTATTTATTAATACAATCATTATTTCTTAAAATATTTTCATTTTAAATTGAGTTGAACACAAAAATCTTAAAATTAAATTATTTATATTAATAATTCTAAAATCATCAAACCTAAAGAGTAAAATTTTTAGGTTTCTTGAAAACAACTTTATTTTACCATTGGATGCTAAGGACAATTATATTGCGATATCAAATATGAATTTCGTACCATACTGGTTATTATATTAACTTACTAACTCGATTCAGATTGGTCTGTATTACAGATATTAAACAGATTAAAAATTAAGATATAAAAAATTATTTTCCACAGTAAATTTTTTTGAATATTACACAATTTAACCAATCAGGCAATTGGGTTTTACAGATCATTATTTTTTTGAAGATGCAGATTAAAAATTAAATCCTTCGGTTTTATTGCTTCTCATTGCAGCATGAACTGATATTTAATCTGATAATGATAATAAAAGATACTAACAAACTATTAAAATTACCATAAATTTCACCAACGTTCAGAATTTATTCAATTAGAATTATACTCTCCTAAAAAAAAATCAGAAATTAGTAATTTGTTTTAATTAGAGAGGAACCGATAAGAACTGTAATATGTATTTTGAATAATTTTATCTTTAAAGCTTCGAATGATTTTGTCAAATAATTCTCAATAACCGCGCTATTTAGAGCTTATACGAAAAAAGATATATTGAGATTATCTGGAAAATTGGTAGTCTTATAGTATACCAATTTTCTGTTAAAGATCAAAATCTTTAAGAGAGCAAATTTTCATTTTATCAGAGAGTTATTGAATTTTAAACTTAAGATTTTACCGCAGATATAACTATTGTGAACCAAACTCTACCATGTTCCAAATCAAACTTGGAAAAACATTTATATCCGAAACTTGACCATGTCCCAAACTAACCTGGTAGTTTGAAACGTTAAACATTTAAAATTTACTAGCTTGGTTTGGAATATGGTTAAATTTCGGACATAGGATTATCCCAAGTTTGATTTGAATGTCCCAAGTCAGATTTGGGACATGGTTACGTTTGGGCTACAAGCCTACAACATAAATTATTATAATTTTTTTTTTCACATCTAGTTAAAATTTCCTATTAGTAATCAAAAAGGTCGCTCAACATAATACTTTTTACATTATGGAACCATCCGGCATCGATACTACTCTTTATATTAGAAGACTAAAAGCTCTTATAGCAAGCAAATCTTTATTTTAACCATTTTTTTTTTACCATTTTTAATAATAAAAGCATAAATAAAACCAACTTCACTATCTTAGCAAATAGGGTAAAAAAAAAAATCATTTAGAAACGATTAATCGAATCTTTAATCGATTTGAAAATCGATTTGATACCAATACCTAAATTAATAAAAGATCATATGGAGAAGTACCAGGTACGTAAATAATTAAATAATTTTTGTACTTTTACAATTTTGCTACTATTTATGAAAAAAGTGCGAAATTATATTTATCTCACTTTTTTAATAATATCAAAAATAAAAATTTACTTAAATTATTTCTGCATCACAGGACGTAAATTAGATAACAGATTTTTATAATCCTAGCGTGAAAATTTATTTCTCTGTCCCTGTCATGTATGGACATTTATAAAATGATGGAAAATTTTATTATTTTAATAATTATTTACCCATTTATATACAGTACATAATTGTAAAATATATATAGTTAATCTAAATTTTTTTTAAATCAAAGTAATTTGTTATTTAAGAAAGTATTGTCTAACTATTGTCCATTTTGATAATTTAACAATACAACTGATAAAACAATGCCATTTGTTGTTCTAAAATTTGAATCCGCTGTTCAAGTGTAAAATTCCCATTATAATTATTTCCATGATTGTTGAACTGATCAAATGAAGCAGTTGAAGTTGTCATAGGAATATTATTATTAAAATACATAGTAGAAGATAACTTTGGATTTCTTTGCTGCCAAGATGGTTGAATTTGCAATAATGCGAGAAGTTCAGCTTCAATATCTTGTGATGAAGGATGTATATTTTCTGAATTGGTCTCATATCGCATATTGTCAGTTGAAGTAGGTTGTTCATAAGGAAGAAATGTTAATCCTCTAGCTTGATTATATAGCATTTGCGCGTCAGTTGCCATCTTTCGATAGGCATTCTTAACATCTTCAGATTCTTCAGACCATAAACGACTTGCAAGAGAAGAAATGTTTGATCGATGACATGCAACTTTTTGTGATCGTAAGTGTTTAACTAATGCCCTCCTATATGCTATATAAGCGTTTGGAATTTTAAAAGTTTCCGCTTCGCTAGAAGAAATGTCCTCCGGAATAAGATCTTGAGCTGTGATAATTGGAGGAAATGGTGGTCGATTACTGTAATTATTATCAAATGAATTTCTTGATGAATTTGTCTGAATAGATATACTTGATGAATTACTTTTGGAATCCACCATATCCGATTGAGTAGACATTTGATTTGGTAAACTTGAACCATTAATAATATTTGGTATGTTATCTAAATTTAAATCATCATTCATATTTGAAGATTCTTGTAATAAATTATCTTCCTTTTCTTTAATAATAATATTATCATCACTATCATTAATCGTATGATGTTGATCAGGAAAAATTATTGTTTTAATTCTTAAAACAACATCACGCATATTTGGACGTTCATTTGGATCACATTTCCAGCATTCTAATAAAAAAAAAATTAATGTAATTTAATAAAGTTAATAAATTTTCTTATAAATGATAAGGAATTTAATATAATTACCTGCATATAAATTACAATATTCAATGGGCGTGCCATCAACAATTTTTTCTCTTTCCCCTTTTTGAATAGCTAAAGCTAAACTTATATCATATTTCACATCATCATCATAAAATGCATAAAATGGTCGACGTCCACTTGATATTTGCCACATCAAAACTCCTACACTATACACATCAGATTTTTTATTTAACTTGTAATTTTCATGCTTATTACGATTATTATATTGATTATTAAAACTTTTTGGATCCACGTAAGGTATTACACCAAACATTTCTGACATATTACTTGATTCAGCAATATTTTTTGATAAACCAAAATCCGCTATTTTAATTTTTTTCTGATGTATAAGTATATTATTTGCGTGCTTTAATTAAATAAAAATATTACATTAATTTTATTTTTTTTTTTTGTATGATTAATAAAAAGAAAGAGTTTGCAAAATTAATACATTACCAGGTCACGATGAATAATATCATTATCGTGCATATATTCAACGGCACTCGATAATTGAAATGCTAACAAATATTTATCGTTCCAATCAAGTTCGTTAAAATGATCATTTAAATAAGTTTTTAATGTACCACCGTCGGCATATTCCAAAACTAGAGAATATTTTTTCTCTGATGCATGTACAAAATAAAAAATAAATTGTAAATTAAGGAAACTTATTTAATGGTATAATATATTTTTAAAAACTTACCAGTTTCTATCTTTGTAATCCCACAGAATCGTAAAATATTTTCATGAAAATCAACCTTCTTTTGTAATTTTATCTATAAATTTAAAATCAATTAACCAAAAAATTTACAAAGTTTTAAGATTGTTATGAAATCTATATATATAATAGCACCTCATTGATTACTCCTTTTAATGTTATTTTATCATTATTGAAAATTTTTAAAGCAAAAAAATTATCAGTATTCTTCCAATTAACACGAATGACATTTCCATATGAACCACTTCCTATCGGATTTAAATTTTTAAATTCCAAATATTCATAATAATTGAAGTATTCATCAGCAATTGATTTTTCTAACCATACAATATAATCATTTGAATCTTTAAAGTTGGTTTCATTTGACATTTTGAAAGTATTTTGTTAATTTATTTTACTTTAACGAAGTTTCGGAAAAGGGGGTTGAAATTATTGATCGACAAAACTTCATTGTGATTATTTAATAAACGATGTTTTACAATGAATTGGATATAGAAATTAAAAATCGGAACGAAAATGTAGGATATTATACTTTTTCTAATGATAAATTGGTGGTCATGTGGTTGATCATATGGTGAAATTGTGTAATTACTAATCAAATTAACTAAAATTGTCAAGATTACATATATCACGTGAACGCAGAACATCAATCATCTAACTTTATATATATAATCAACAAATTTAATTACCAAAACAAGTCAACCAAGCACTAAAAAAAATTCGGAGTATAAAATTTGGGAATTACGGAAAATTGGTTTGTTAATATATATTTTTGTACAAAAAAAAGATGAAATTTCTTGAATAATTTATCTTTGAAGCTGCGCATAATTTTGTCAAATTATTCGTAATAAGAACTGTGCTTAATAAAATAATAGTTTTATTTAGAGTTTACTAGCTTCTTTAATCCATTCAGCCTTTGACCAGATAAATTTGAAGATATGCATAATACATTTGGACATAATTCCTGGTAAATTTCTCACTATACAACCAATTAATATCTTGAACTTCTAAAGAATATTTGACCTAAAATATATTGGGATGTTCCTAATTCTTGATGACACAGAAGTGCTAATAGATAATCATATTTCAATTGCATTGTCTTAATATAACAAATTTATATTGCATTCAAAACCTAATAATTCAATACAGAACAAGCAATATTCATATTCATTATTTGTGGCAAAAAGACTTCTTTTGACAAAGGTCGTGAATTCTTCCATTGTGATTGAAGTAGTACATATTAAGAGTTACCATGGTTCAGGATAATATTTGGAACTTTTGTTTTGTCAGTATAAGCAAAAATGGATAATGTGTCATTTGTAACAATATCTGACATTATGTTTTGTAAGTTTACGATTTGCTTTGGTGCATTTTCATATATTCTTTTTAATTAATTACCAATTTCATAAAATTTCTTGGTAATTCTTACGAGGAAATAACTGCGCCTTATTATTTACAAATCTTATTAATGATTTGCATCTTCTCATTTTCCTTATCTAACTTTTCTAACATGAATAATCATAGAACGACAAGATTTATCGAGCAGAAATAATAACAACTCTCTTATGCATGATCAATTATACCTTTCCTATAATTAAAATATAAACCTGTTAAATTTCTTGAATAATTAATAAAAAAAAAGACTTATTCAATGTAAGAGTTCATTCTTTAAGCGTTTAAGATAATTTATTGTGAATCTGTTCCTTGTAATTCTTTTTCAAAATTTCTATAACCAAAATGTCCCATTTGTATTAACATGGATGATATATTAATTATTCCTTGCGCAATATCAACTTGAACAACAAATTCATTCATAACATCTTCCAAATTTTCCAGATCATAATTATTTATGATATATTTTATGTTTGACCCAAATTCATTTATATATATTTTTTGATCTTGTTACTTGTCTACATAAATTCAAAATCTCATTCATATAATTATAAATTACGTTACATTTATAAGAATATTTTAAGGAAAATAAACATTTATCCTCACTTTATCATGTGTAAAAGTAAAGGTTCTGTTGTAGCCCAAACGTAACCATGTCCCGAATCCGACTTGGGATATCCCAAATCAAACTTGGGACAATCCTATGTCCGAAATTTAACCATATCCCAAACAAAACTAGTAAATTTTAAATGTTTAAGACGTCTCAAACTACCATTTAAGACTGGGTTAGTTTGGGACATGGTCAAGTTTCGGATATAAGGTTTTCCCAAGTTTGATTTGGGACATGGTAGTGTTTGGGCTACAACAGTTCCATTAAGTAAGCCGCTCTCAATATTTTCTTTTGTGATTTCAATACTTGGAACGTTACCACACTCCATGTCTGTGTGTTTTAATGATATTTTGCTACTATTTAATAAATATTCTGAACTAAAATTCTTAATAACAAGTTTTAGTCCCTCATGCAACAAATCATCAATGGTGTACTTTTCCATAAGAGATAATAAAACTAGTTTATCCTTAAATAACTCATAAAATCATCAACATTTGATAACTCTCTTATCAATTTCCAACAATCTTCATCAATATTAGAAACATTTCTATTAAGATAATTAAAAAAAATAAAAAGTTGTCCAANTTTCATGTAACCATGTTTTAATATGCGAATTAACTTTGATAACCAATCATTTTTATGACGATGTTACGACTTCAAATTTTTCTACGTCCTTTTCTAACTGTTCAAGTTATTCAATGCTTCAATCATCCATTGAAGAATTTTTGAAAGATAATCAAGATTTGTACAAATCTCCGATTTCTATAAGGTTATAACATTCTACTAAATCAAGTTCTGAATTGACATTGATAACATTTTTCCAAAGCATTAGTGCACGTGAATAATCAACTTTCTCCAAATTTTTCACACATTGCATTACATTTTTTAAAAACTGCAGTTATTAATTTCTTTGCTATATATTCTATCTACTCTTGTTGCAGCAGCATTTTCTTGGAGATTAACTTCAAAAACATTTGAAAATTTGAGATTGATTAAATTTGAAGCAACGGTTTGCACCATCCAACATTCTCTTGTGAAGTATCCAATAATCCAATAATAATACTTTGTTTCAACTCTACTCTATCTGAATTTTATATGCATTACTGTACATCATGGATATAATCATTTGCATCGACTATTTTAGGAGCTGAACAATGTCCATTATAGAATGTAAGGAGTTGATCAAGTTCATAGTTTTGCTAAGTTCTAAAATTTCACTTTTGGAAATAATAGATTCTACTAAAAATTTTTCTTACCGATTTCATCAAAGTTGTTTATCAGAATATTCTAAAAGTTGTTATGGCAGTCGAATATTTATCCCTTTTTCTAACAGCAATCTGTTAGTATATACGATTGAATATGTTGCGAATATAGATTTGTATTTATTTTTCAACATTTCCAGTAGCGTTTAATATAATAATCCAAATTTACTAAATTTTATAATATTTAAATATTGTTCTGAAACACTAATAGATTCGGTAGATTCATCAGGTAATTGAACTTGCAATTTTATAATAATATTACATAAAAATCTTCACACATCCTAAAAACATTTTAATAATTCAATTAAATATCAAATACGGTTAATTATTGAAAAAAAAGATAATAATAATCAATAAATTGTACTTACGAATTTGGAACCTTCAATATTTTACTCTTACAACCATTCTTTTTTTTTCAATATTTTTTATCCAGCATAAATTATTACATCATATCCTTCTTTAGTTATTCGGTTCATCATTAAAATTGACAACTTCATTCTTATAGCTAATATAATAACATGATTGTTTATTGTAGCGTATAATATTAACCTTAGTTGTTTTTAAAATGACATCATAGTCAATGTATAGTTACTAAAAAATAGTATAATTTAATGATTTTATAAATCGAATCAAGTTCTTTAACTAGTTATAGAATTTTGCATGTGAACAAATGAAAAATCACGTAATAAATCATTATTAATTTTGTATGATTTTCCAAATATAGAAATTTGCATGATGCGACTCATCATGCTTAATTTTTTATTGTATAATTATTAATTTTGACTCATTTTTATATTCTAAATATATAAATACCACCTTTTTTTTTCAATATTTCGTATTAATTTTCATATGGTATCTTTAATTATATTATTATCACAATTTTATTTCCTCTCTATAATCCTTTTCCTCTCTATAATTCTTTTTCTTTCTATAATTCTTTTTAAAAACTACTCCATCTACCCAAACTCCTCTTATCTTCCTTATACTGTATATGAGAACTTTCTCATACAGGCAAGGAAAGCCGGTCAGATAGTTGAGTATCTCCTAACTGGCTGGTTGGTTTTTTTTTCCTCTTTTAAACTCCCTCTTAACTTCCTTATACTGTATATGATATCTTCCTCATTTCAGGCAAGGAAAGCTGGTCAGATAGTTGAGTATCTCCTAACTGGCTGGTTGGTTTAGATTAGGATTCCCTTCTCACTTATTCATTTAATTTCAAAAATCTAGTAATTCTAAAGATACCATTTGTTAGCAAAAAGTCTATTAGCCGTAAAATACTGATACCTGAAACCTGAACCCTGAACCCTGCTTTTCCTAAAAAGGAGATGATTAAGATATTATTGGATTTAATCGTGACAAGAAGAAAGCAACAAATAGATGGATGAATAAAGAATTGATGAAGATTAAAGAAATCATTATGAACGAAAATTTCAATGAAAAGAAACAAGGAGAAAGCTATAAAGCATAAGAAAAAAAGAATCTAAGAATAATACAAATATACAATCGTAACAAGAAGGAAGCAACAAATAAATGTGTAAATAAAGAATTGATGAAGCTTAAAGAAATCATTGTGAACGTAAATTTCAATGAAAAGAAACAAGGAGAAAGCTAAGCATAAGAAAAAAGAATCTAAGAATAATACAAATATACGATCGTGACAAGAAGGAAGCAACAAATAAATGGGTAAATAAAGAATTGATGAAGTATAAAGAAATCATTGTGAACGAAAATTTTAATGAAAAATAACAAAACATAAGAAAAAATGGAATATCATTTGAGGTAAACTAAACTGATAGAGAATAAGAAGTGCCAGGAATATTGGGATCACTTACAAAGTGTGGAAAAAAAGTGAGAAAGAATGAAAGTATTTTGATATCTGGAAAAAGGAATAATAAACCAAGAAATAAATGGGAGAATAATTTAAAGTTATCATGTTAATTGAAACATACGAAAACTAATTTNGAATAAAAGATATAATAAGTTAGAAATAGAAAGAAATAGGTGTAAATTAGAGTAAAACAACAAGAAGAAATCAAACAATAATAATAAAATAAAATGGAAAGGATAGAATCAGATAAAACAATAAACAATATTTGTATAACGGTTAGTAAAATTAGTGGTTTGTTAGGATAGAAATATAGAATAGATTAGAGATATTTAATTAAAATAATGAAATGTACAAATTGCGAATAAACATTTATTTTTGTATTTAATAAAAAATCATTAAAAACAAAGAAAAGAAAACTTATAACAATACCTTGCAAAATAATAGAAATAAAAGAAAAAATTTTATTAAAATAAATTAATACAAATTAAATATAAATTAAATTATCGTCAAATATTCTTTATGAATCATTTTGGCCAGATAATTTAATGGATAATCTGTACTACTTTATACTGATCTTAACGTAAAAATCACGTTGAAACAATACCAGATACTTTTAATAAATGTTATTTAATGGTCATATTAAGGAACAATAATACTTTGGTAATTCAGTTTTGAGATAATCCATATCAGATATATTCTAAGAATTCTACCAGAATAATTAAGTAGCCGGTAGCATTGACTAACCGGTTAAAATTGACGATCTTTGAATTATAATCCCAGCCAAAATTTTCTTAGTTTTATAATGCCGGCCAAAATCCTGTAAAGATTTCAGGTCAAA
>QKYT01000359.1:0-16985 GCA_003550305.1 Glomus cerebriforme | reverse complement strand
AGATTAAATTTTCATAAAATAATATAATCATAAAAATATTTTTATAATATGAGATATTGTTAATTATATAATTATAATATTTAATTTTTTCGTTACTTGCTATTTTATAAAATTAAATTATTACTTTCTTTTTAACTACCAAATTCATAATTTACAATTATTATTATAATACTTAAAAGGGTTAGTTTTTGTTGGACATATATTGTTATATGATAGTATAATATACTATTAACGTTTTTCATATATTAGAAAACGATGAATAAAATCTTAAAAAGAACTATATTTTGATGAAACATTAAATTTATCTAATAACGAACCTGCTATGGTCTATGGATATTCGTGCTATATACAGAATTGTTCAGCATATAAATTTTATCCGATAAAATTATAGGCACATTATACTAGTAATTTGAAAAAAAAATTATTTATAATTATTTGTCAATATACTATAAAACATAAGTTTGAGAATTTTCTAATACTACTGAGTAGTGTGATTAATTATAAAAAAAAAATCGGTTCTGTGAAATTTGGTTCATAAACAGGTTCGTTATATCCTGTGGCGACTGTAAAAACTTTCTATAATATTTAATTGTGATGAATTTAATAAATTAAGAACTATTTAGAAAGTGTTGTAAAAAAAGATTTATTTAAGTGTTAGCAGCAGTCAGGAACATTCACAAAATATTCACCAAATGTTCTTATGAACTAAAAATATACAATTATGAATTCTTCTAGAGGAGAGGAATATGACGCGTAAAATATCAATGAAGTACTATGACTTATTTAATAAAAATAGACAAACATTTGTAAATAAACTAAATGATTCTTTTTGTATATTACCAAAAATTTATTCATAACTTAATCATCAGTCATTAACAAGCAAATTAAATTGCATAATCAATAAAAATTTAATTATGAATTCTCATGATACAACTTTTGTAAATTTTACAAAAGAATGTATAATAACTACCAAGATTTTTTTTTCTTCCATTAACATTATTTTTGCTTTTTTAAAACATAGAACTCTTTGAAATTTTCCTTTTTAAAAACTAAAAATCCCTTTAAACTCACCTAAACTCTAAACTAAAGGCCATCGGTCCTATATTTTGGTCTTATTAATCAGTCTTTGAAGACTTGCAATTCTAAAAAGACCACCAATCTCAGACAAATTTGACCGCCAGAAATAGAATAGTGTGGGCAAAATTAAATTTTGGCTCGTATTAGCCTGATCAAGAGGACAATCAACCATGCAGTCCTGCGGTCCTGCATAGTCTGGCCTTTTTGCACGTAAGACCAGAAGGATCATTGGCTTTAAGACCATCGACCATTCTTAGATGCATTTGATAAAAATTTGTCAGGGGCTTAAATAAAGGTTCAAATTTTAGGGCAATGGAAAATGAATTTCAAGAAAAGGACAGAGAAGCAGAATAGAAGAAATCAATAATAATTCATAACCAACAGCTTGCCATTAATCTTCACAAAACAAAAATTTCTGATATTATTATGAGAAATGTGATAATATTTAATTTCATCACATATTGAATACCATTAAAACTGACACAATCTCATCAATTCTGTTCCATTCATCATCAGAAAGTTCAAAATTTCGAAGTTCTTTGTCTGACCTTGCTATTGTATCTAATGCCTGTGAATAATAATAATATACAATAAATATCCAGGATTAAAATATAACAAAATAATAATGTACTATATAATAACATGTATTTTAACCTCATTAATACGCTTAAATAAATATATATGATTTTATACCTTTACGTGTTAATATTTTATGAAATTTCAGCATTTGGTTGCTCGCTATCTATATTATCTATTAAATATTAATACGAATATATTAAAGTATTGAAAAAATGGAAAGATTAAAATAATAGATTTATTTATTAAATTAAAAATGATGATTAATATATACTAAATGTTGTCAAATATATGTATCTATATAACAGTGAAAATTACCACTTTAATATTAAATAAATATGAATTTAATTGAAAAAAGGAATTTGTTTTTTATTTTTTATATTATTCTGAAGATTCATCAGATTCATTTAAGTGATCCAAACTTTCATGAACTACTTTACTATTTGGTGAATGATCCAAACTTTCTTGAACTTCTTTACTATTTGGTGAGTGATCCAAATTTGCTTGTTCTTCTTTAATATTTAACGAGGGATCCAAATTTTCTTGTTCTTCTTTAATATTTAACGAGGGATCCAAATTTTCTTGTTCTTCTTTGCTATTTAACGAGGGACCCAAATTTTCTTGTTCTTCTTTGCTATTTAACGAGGGACCCAAATTTTCTTGTTCTTCTTTGCTATTTAACGAGGGACCCAAATTNTCTTGTTCTTCTTTGCTATTTAACGAGGGACCCAAATTCTCTTGTTCTTCTTTGCTATTTAACGANGGACCCAAATTCTCTTGTTCTTCTTTGCTATTTAACGANGGACCCAAATTNTCTTGTTCTTCTTTGCTATTTAACGATGGANCCAAATTTTCTTGTTCTTCTTTGCTATTTAACGATGGATCCAAATTTTCTTGTTCTTCTTTGCTATTTAACGATGGATCCAAATTTTCTTGTTCTTCTTTGCTATTTAACGATGGATCCAAATTTTCTTGTTCTTCTTTGCTATTTAACGAGGGATCCAAATTTTCTTGTTCTTTTTGACTATTTAATAAAAGTTTTAAATTTTCTAAATTTTCTTGAGCATCTTGACATCCATTCTCAATAGCTTTTTTATACCAATAGATCGCTTTATTCAAATCCTTTTCTGTTCCATAACCATTCTCATACGCAAGCCCAACACATTTTTGTGCTTCTTCATATTCCAACTCAGATGATTTCAAATACAGTTCAAAAGCTTTAACATAATTTTTATCAACGCCAGCTCCTATTTCATAACATTTACCTAAATTATGTTGAGCAAGTTTATTTCCTCTATCTGCCGCTTTTTGATACCAATAAATAGCTTTATCTAAATCTCTTTCTACTCCATAACCGTATAAATAACAAATTCCAAGATTAAATTCACCAGTACTATCTCCTTTTTCAGCGATTAATTTATATAATTCATAAGCTTTTGTTTTATTCATATCAGTACCAACACCATAATCATAACACCAACCAAGTTTAAGTTGAGCATTAAGACAATCTTTATCAGCCAAACCTTTATAAATTTCAAAAGCCTTCTTTTCATCCTTTTTAACTGATTTTCCTGATCTATAAAAATCACCAAGTTTACATTGTGCAGTCATATTACCATTTTCAGCAGCTTTTTGATACCAATAAAAAGCTTCATCTAAATTTAATTCAATTCCTTCACCATATTCATATAATAAACCAAGACATTTTTGAGCATCTTTATGACCACCTTTAGCAGCAATTTGATAAAAATGATAAGCCATAATTTTATTAATATCAATACCAATACCATTATCATAACAATCACCAAGTTGATATTGAGCATTTAAAAAACCTTGATCAGCAGATTTATTATATAATTCAAAAGCTTTTGAATAAATTTTTTCAACACCATTACCATGTTTATAACAATTAGCAAGATTATATAATGCATGTTTATTATTACCAGCTTTTTTATACCAATAAACAGCTTTTTCAATATCAATTTCTGTTCCCATACCAAATTCATAACAAATTCCAAGATTATTTTGTGCTTGAGTATAATTTCCTTCAGCAGCTTCTTGATATAATTTAAAAGCAATTTTTTCATTAGCTTCAACACCAATTCCATAATCATAACAATAAGCAAGTTGAAATTTTGCCATAACATTTCCACTATTTGATAATTTTTTATAAATTTCAAATGCTTTCATTTCGTCTTTTTCGTAACCATTTTTTCCTAATCTATAATTATGACCGAGATCAAGTTCCTCTTTTGCTTTTTTGATCGTGTAAACATTACATGAATTGGTTTCCGTGATTTCCGACATGATTTTTATAAAAGATTTTTTTTTTTTGTTAATTTTTCTTTGAAAAAAAAAAATATTAATCGTAAAAGACGAAATATTATAGGGAAAAAGGAATGAAATTTAGACAGTTTTATATTTCTCAGTTTGTTTATCCTCTTTGTCTTTCCAAATTCGTAAAGTTCATTAGATATTAGACGATTTGTTGATCCAAATATTTAATAACCTTCATTTTTTTTTTATTATTATTATAAAATAAATATTTGTTTATTTTAAACTATAGGTCACATCTGTGAAACTTTTTCGAGAATTTTGGCTTATTCCCATCTCACATCATACATTCCATTGTGCTTCAAACATTTCTTTATTTATATAAAAGCCTTATAATTGTAATATCTGCGTGGATTTTTTTCTTTTTTATGAAACAAAATAGTAAAAAAAAAAAAATCCGCCATTTAACCTAAAATATATTAACCAATTATTAATTTAATAATTTACAACAGTTTCATAGTATTACCAAAAATAATTTCTTAAACACATAATCATAATGATATATTCACGTTTGTTTGTTTACATTAAAGTTATAAAATAAAATACATAATAGAAATCAATAATTTCATATTTTATTGGTTCCATTAGTTTTCTTTTGTGATCAATTACTTAAAATACACCAATAAAAGATGATCACAGATGACAATTCGGTCATTTAGGACTAATATGGTTAAACCATCCGTATATAATATTTGAATGTTTGATAACCAAAAAAAAAACAATAATCAAATGAAATTACATTTAAGTAACTGATCCGAGATAAGTACGTTGTTTCGATTTTATAATTTTTAATCAAAATCAAGGGAAAAAAAATGAAATGAAAAAGGAAAAAAAATAGTATCTTGATTGTATCACGCCCAAATGTAGACTAATATTTGGTAAATTTGTCAATTGTTGTAATAGAATTTTTAAATTTATTTTGAAACTTTGAAACAAAAAAAAACGATTTTAAGGACGAAATTTATGTTTTGTTGTAACATGACTTGTTTGTAATACCGGTAATTAAAATAAAATAAAAAAATAAATAGAAAACGTTTATCGTATAATTATTATATATCACATTACTGCGATTTTTAATTAAATAACCATTTTTTGTGTTTAGATGAATTTTTTAATAAAAAGATATCTTTTTCTGAGAAACTAATTAAAGAATATTCTTTTTCTTGTTGACAATTTTCGGATCTGCACCCGATTATAATGTCCGCTTCATTCAAGATCGCCCGATCCTTGCTTTTTAATCATCATACAATTGATGCATGTGGTTTGTTCTGTTTTCCGTTATTGTCCATCAATATATAATAATAAAATAAAAAAAATTATCTTTGATATAATATTATTAAAATAAATCTAAAATTTTTAATAAAAACATCAAAAAAATAAACCGGAAAAACATTAGTAACTATATAATATGGAAATATCATAAAGAAATATTTTCTTGACAATCTAAATTATTATTGTGCAAATGATTCTTAGCATCAAAATAAATTTTTATTTTTATAATTTTTCAAATTAAATAAACAAATAAAAATAAAAACCAATTGCAAATCAAATTTAGTTGTATGTCAGAGTTTTGAATCTAGATTCTTAACCAAAAAGGTCCGCAAATCAAACATTTAGGCACATTGTTGTACTGTGTAATGTTTTACGATCCTCTCAATAGTACGTAATTTTCGACATTCTGGAATTAGTAAAATGAAAAACTCTTTTTGACGCCTTTTTGACTACTTAATCCCGTGACATCCGCGTGACGCGTGTTGATCTTTTTTTGACGGCGGGTCTTTTTTCAACGCTTTATTATTTTGTATTAGCTTATTTATTTGATTATTACATATATATATATTTTTTTATTTTTAGCTAATTATATTTTTTATTCATAATTGAAAATAATTATTTGACTGAACGCGAACGTCAATCAAAAATATCAAATCACTTTAATTTCTTTTAGAGGGTAATAATTATTTAAATTAATTACTTGATTAAGCTTTTAATTCTAATTTTTTTTTAATAGATGATATAGAAACTTATGATTTATCTTTTTATATGAAAGTAAATTACTAAAATAATCGTGTCCATATTATATTCTTATTTAGGATGACAAGTTTATTTTCCGTGTGTCTATTATTTAAATTTTTATAATAATACAGAATATAAATTCAATAAACAACTGAATTTAGTTAAAAAAATTATAATATAAAATAACCCTCTCCTCAGTGATTTAAATATTCTTTTACTGTATACATTATCCAGTAATTACATTATAGATGGATTAGATGTCACTTAAATTCAAAATTTTAAATGTCGAATCTCAAGTTCAAATGAACATATAATATTTGCAATGTGTGACCGTAAATAGACATATTTTTCTCATTGATTAATGACTATTATCTACTTTATTACTGTCAATATTCTTCATGAAACTGACAGTAGACAATGAATCTAAGAGGTAAATAACTACAGTAATATTTCTATTTCTTGTAATCATATGTCACCAGAAACTTAAAGTATAATTTTGTAATATCATCTAGTGGAACTTCGACACTTCATAGTTTGATAATATCCATCCTACTTGGAACTAACATTCCGGTATAAGATGTATTCACCTATTGTTAAAGGTGTTCCAAATGTTGACATACTAAATGAAGAAACTTCTAACAATACTTCAAACGAGTATATAGACTAATATTTAATTTACACCCATAGCAATTTCTAATACAGTTTAATATTAATTGACAATTTATATAATTGTATATATTAAATAAAAATTATATAAAAAAAAAAATATAAAAAAAATGTATATTAAATACATATTAGCAAAACATTCATCGTCAGTATTTAATTTCTTTTAAATTAGTTAAATATATATATTTTTTAGTAAGTTTTATGGGAAGGAGTTAATTTATTCATGAAAATTGCTGAAAATTGCTATAATAGCTTTATAATAAATTTTTCATTTGAAATGAAAAATCATATATAGTTAGTTAAATCTTTATTAATTTTAAATTATATATCATTAGCTACAACTACAGTAGTTCACATATTCAGCTTCCAAATCTGGTGGATAAGAATAAAACTTTTTAATCTTTTTTTCTCTTGTTAAGTCCAGTTATAGTACATGTTCTTCTTAATATCTGTGATGTCTATGATTTTGGTGTTGAAAAAAATGGTAATGCAATTAATTATAAATATCTTACAACTTAAAATCCATTATAATACATACAGTACCTCATTATCTTCTTGTCTTTATTTATCATTTTCATTTCTGCGATTTATTCTGCTTGATTTTACTTATGTATTGTCGTGATTTTACCCTTAAGTCATATTGCAATTCCAGTAATTTGCTAATAAATATTTCTGATATTTCTCTCTTCTTCTTACATAAACTACAGTTTATATAAAGCTAATTAAACCTTTATTACCTCCCTGATCTCATTAATGAACAAGCTCATGTAATATTAATTTCTTGCATGATGAATTGATGATTTTGTTTCCATTATTTGCATTAGTCTGATTCCTCAAATTATCTTGCATGATAGTAGTACTATTCTCATCATTGCATTAATTGATTTTCCAATCATGGATTTTAGGAGAGAAACGGAATGAAGAGTGAATATAATCATTACATGTCCAACTTTTCTTGCACCACTTCTTATTTGAGATCTATAAAAGATGCTATTAATAGGACTTGTGTTTTAGTTTATTATCATATGTAGTAATGTAATTCATCCGATCATCTTAATATCATCTCCCATCAATCCCAGCGAATTTGCCATGCATAATATATTCTTTGTATTCATTGTGTTCACAAGATAATATGATAATGTTTTAAAACAGAAAGTTAGACACAATATAGATAAGTTTCAAAACTTTCCACGTAATTAAAGTAAGATGTTTCGTAAAAATTAATTGAAGTGACTTGATTTGATTAAGATTTCTACCTTTCATAATGTATATAGTTCAGACTAAGATTTACCTGTAATATATCAATTTTAAATCGAGAATAATCCCGTTTAAGATCCATATTGAACTTTTTGGGGAAAGTTCTCTAATGCTAAGCAATACAAAAATAGAGAATTAGAATATTTGCAAGAATGTGTTGAACAAAGAGTTCGTCACTGTGAACTAAGAGTTACAGCTGGTCAAGCATCGAACATGGAGTTCTTTTCTGTGGACTAGAAGTGTCACTGGAACTAAGAATTCCCAGTTTCGCTTGAAATGAATGAACTAAGAGTTCAGGACTGGATTGGACTGGAACTAAGAGCTCACAGTTTTAGCTTGCGATTAAGAGTCTCTAACTTTTTTAACTCATTAAAATATATCTTATTAATAAACCTACCGTCCAATGATCAATGATTACTTGCGCCTTTCTCCTGCACTCCACACTAAAACCAGAACTTGAATCTGCAATATGTATAAGATCTTTTTTTATGCTATCCAGTACGTCACTCCAATCTTTTCTCACTAGGTTCTTATGGTAATATTCTACTAACTTATTGTATGACCAGTTTTCAAGTGGAATGGTGTTGTAAAAATCCAAGTTAAGGCATTTGAAAGCTTGGAATAAGGTAAAGACTCCCTTAACAAATTCTGCAAGCACCAGCACAGAACCTGCCTAAAGGTTCCTGCTAAAACTTATTAGGGTAATGTCAAATTGTAAAAATTAAAATATGCTGAAATGCTGAAATGCTGAAATAGTTTCGGCATGTCAAAATTACTGGAATGCCAAAATTAGTTTCAGCATGTTGAAATTGCCAAAACTGTATGAAATTACCAAAATAGTTTCAACATGACAAAATTGCCAGAATGTCAAAATTAGTTTCAATTATTCATTCAAAATATCACGAAATCAATTGTAATTTGTAACATCCTATTAGGCATGTCTGTTATATTGCATAGAAGTACATGCATTGTGACTCAGCAATAAATCTTCTCACTGCTCTGGGTTGATGATTACTGCTCTGAACCCTGCCTATTCACTTCATTCATAGCTAATAGAAGATGAGTTATTTTTTAGTAATTCATATTTCACTAACCTGTCCACTTCTTATCTGCATAGCGCTTTAATGCCTATTTTTGAGGGAGGATTTCTTTTTAGGCCGATACCATTTTTCAGTTACCTCTACTAACAAATTATTTGTTTCTGAATTGGCTTGATCAGTTTTAGATGCATTCACATTAATTCATTCATTTAACAAAGATATTAACTCTTTATGTAACCTTCTACCTACTTGTTCATTTGACTTTGCATGTTCAGAATCACTAGTTTCTTCAGATGAACTGGACTCAGATGAATCAGAGTCTTGGGTTTACTCAGATAATTGCAAAATGTAAAATTTATCACTACCACCTCTCAGTCTATCTTAGGTAATTAGCAAACATGTAGTATATGGTTGACGCTGTATGTACTGTATGGTATGTATGATATGTATGGTGTGATTTATTCCATACATGTATGGATGGTTAATAATTATATATTTGTGTAATATTATAAAAAGTTTTGCCTTTTTTAATTACATCATTACATGCAGAATATATATGTTTATAAGTAAAAATGCAATTAAATGTGATATAGCTTCGCTGCATAATTAATAAAAATTTTTTTTGGTTATAAAGTAGCACAATAGTTATATCAATTATGCAAGTAAAAATGCATTTAAAAGTTTGAAAATTGCCTTATTTAGTATGTTTATGCATAATATGCATGATTTTGCATAATTCTGACTAAGTTTAAATTTTGAAATAGTATATCGAACCATACATACCATACATACCGTACAGTACAATACATACAGCGTCAACCACACGTTATTTTAGGACTGGATTTTCAACGTAACTATTACATTAATCAATTAAAGTTTCTCTTACGATTAACAATCGATTTTTATTTAATTTAAACCTTTTAAAATATAAATCATAGTCTTATTATTCGATTCGTTTTATTACATGATAATCCATAAAATACTATCTTAATTACGTCGCAACGTTCCATAATTGTATGTAGTCACAATAGATTCAAATTTACTTGGTACTTCAATATTTTTTCCAATATTTCTATCCACTATATCAGTAAAATTTTGAGGAAATGGATATTCGGCTGGTTTAGAAACTTCATCAAGTCTTTTCATTTGTTCAGGTGTCAATCTGAAAAAAAAAAAAATTTTTTGTTTATGAATTTATTTAAAAAGAACTTCAATTAAATCATTATATTATAATTATATTTACTTGAATTCAAGCGCTTTAAGATTTTCTTCGAGCTGAGTAATCGTTCTAGCGCCAATTAAAGGAGAAGTGATACCTGGTTTTTGCCGAACCCAATTCAAAGAAATCTATATATATATATATATATCATAAAAAGAACATTTATATAACTTTATAAAGAAATATGCATTTATGAAAAAAAAAAAATATAATATTTAATAAAAATTACCTGAACAGGAGATCTACCGGTTTCTTTTGAAATAGCTTTAACTTCATCCAAAATTTTCCAATTTTTTTCAACTTTTGAAAGTCTTGCAACTGACTGACTGCGCCAATCCGGTTTTGAACTAGTGTTGGATTCTCTCGTATATTTTCCTGTAAGAAAGCTATTCAAAAAAAAAAAAATTATCAAAATTTATATTTTTAATGAATTTAAAAAATAAGCATCAACGGTTAGTTATTTACCCATCTCCAATGATACCCCATGGAATAATTCCAACCTAAAAAGTTTTTTTGAAAAATATATATTTAGTTTTATTATGGGGCTCAATGCAGCATAAGCGCGAATTTAGGTTTACAATACTTACATCAAGTTCAGCACAAGCAGGTTGTAAATCAAATTCTAACGATCGATACAATAAATTATAATGCGTTTGAAGACCAATGAAAGGGCTAGACGCGATTGAGAAATATTATTAATTCATATCAATTATTTGTAAATTAATATCATAGTTCGTACCTCCATCCACGTAATTCAGCGATAGTATTAGCACGAGTGAGTGCCCAAGATGGAGCATTGCTCATAGCAACGTACAAAGTCTATTTTTTTTTTTAATAACGTTTTAGAATATATATGTATTTTTTTAGTTAGTATCAATAAAATATGTTTACTTACTTTTCCACTTCGAACTACGTCATCCAATGATCTCATAAATTCTTCAATTGGAGTTCGATACTCGTAGAAATGAACATATAAAATATCAACATANCTCATATTTAATCGTTTCAAACTTGCATCTAAATTTTCCACAAGACTTTTTCGATGATTTCCTCCTAAATACAGTATATATAGTTTTAGCTTATTACCAGTAAACATAAATAATTTGAATAATTTGCTTACCGGAATTTGGATTGAATCTCATATTACTTTCACATAAAGACAAATTAGCTATAAAATAAATCTCAAATTATTATTAAGACTAAAATTTAACTGATTGTTATATAGATAAATTTCATACTCGTATATTTCGTTGCAATTACGACGTTGGATCGTTTATCGGAAACATAATCCCCAAGGAAACGTTCACTCTGAGCATTTTATTAATGATTATTAATATTGAATCACTAAAAAAAATTGTTCCTTTTTTATTACTTACATCACCTGAATTGTAACTGTTAGCGGTATCTAAAAGATAGTATGTCATTAAAATATTTATGTTAAGATTAAGCAGGATAACTGTAAATAAAAAAAAAAAATTACCGAAAAAATTTCCGCCCTTTTCGTAATAAAGATCAAAAACTTTTTTCGATTCATCTTTATTAGCACCTATTCCCTATTTTTGTATAATTTCAAATATTCATAAGATTATTTTTTTATTTATTATTTTTTTTTTTATTGATATATAACTTACCCACGATTCTCCAAAAGTCTTCGTATGTTAAACAGGTATAAATTAAATCTTAGTACTTCCAATAAATTACAATAATTTTGGTCAAATTTACGAAATATTTCTTACCATAGTGCCAAGACATAATGGAGAAACTCTTAATCCACTACGACCTAGTAATACATAATCATCAAGAGCTTTAATGGTTTTAGCAGGAGTAGTAGAGTCTTGAGCCATTTTCTAAAAGATCTGAAGATTCTTCGCGAATTTTAACTTTGATAAATTCGCAGTGTTTATATACAGTATATCAGATATATGATATTCACCATCATAATACTCGATATAGTAATTGACTAAAAAACAGGTAGATCATTTTGCAAATCATACATATATGAATTAGCTATTCGTCCATTATTTAACTCAACCAATGAAATCAACACGTGTTATTAAACGTAACATTTCATGATTATTATTAAGCCAGTTATATATAAGCCATTAAGCAATAATCTCATTTATAAAAAAAAGTTTAGAAATAACAAGTTAATTTAAATTATGATTTACATAATATTCCATAATTATATGCATTTACAATAGTTTCAAATTTATTTGGCACATCAAAAAATGTATGGAAAAATGGAATTTTCGGTTTAGAAATCTTTTTGTTTATAAATTCATTTAGTAAGCTCTAAAAAAAAAAATGATTTATATTTACTTGAATTCAAGTAAAAAAAAATTTACGTAATTATAAAAAATAAATTACGTAATTATAAAAAAAAGTTTACGTAATTATAAAAAATAAATTTACGTAATTATAAAAAAAAAATTAAGTTCAATAAAAATTACATGAACAGGAGTTCTATCAATATTCTTTAGAAATAGCTTCATCTAAAATTTTCCAATTTTTGAAAGTCATGTGACTGAATTATTGCGCATGCGGCATGCCTACTTTTAAACCAATATTGTTGTATATTTCCCAGTAATTCATAAAATAATTAGTATAATTATCATATTTAATGTGTAAGATAAAAAACATCAAAAACATCAATGATTAATTATCCTCTGCAATGACACCTCATGGAATAAAATTTAAGTTTTTTATGATAAAGAATGTATAAATAAATTTAGTCTTCTTAAATAATTCAAGTGCTGAAGTGCAGCATAAACGTGAATTTAGGTTTACAATACACACATCAAGTTCGGCTCAAGCAGGTTGTAAATCAAATTCTAACGATCGATCCAACAAGTTATAACGCGTATAAAAGGGCTAAACATTATTGATAAATACCGTCAAGCTTATCTTAATTATTTGCAAATTAATATTATAGCTTCGTACGTAATTCAGAAATAGTATTAGCACGAAATATCGCTTACAGCAATGTACAAAACCCAATTTTTTAATACCATTTTAAAGAAATATATATATTATTAAGTAAATTCCAAAAAAAAAAAAAAAAATATTTTGCTTTTCCATTTCGAATGACATCATCTAATAACTGATAATCTCATAAATTCTTCAATTGGAGTTCGATACTCATAGCATGAACATATAAGATATCAACATAACTCATATTCAATCGTTTCAAACTTTCATCTAAATTTTCCACAAGACTTTTTCGATGATTTCCTCCTAAGTATATATAGGTTTCGATTATTATCAGTAAATATCAAAAATATGAATAATTAGCTACCGCCATTTGGATGGCTGGTTTATTACCTAGAAAATACTGTAAATTCGAAAATTATTAAAAATTGTACAAATATAATTAATAATTAGTTAGTATAAAATATAAATAATAGTTTACCACTAGTTTACCGGGTGACGCCAAAAATCATTGTTCGATTAATTGGTCATAAAAGATCGATCAACAATTATTTGGCTTGTATCGTACTGTACATCGTAAACAAAAAGTTATGAACAAAGTCTAACTATATTTATAAATAGTTGCGATAAAAAAAAATTAAAACAAATAATTTTTCTAACTGCAGTAATCGGTTAAAATCTGATTAAATATACTTAATCGAACAATTACTTGAATAATTAATTGATTATATTAGTTAATTATTATAAATCGTCAAAACTTTATATTTATTTATTATATTGTATATAAAAGAATTATCAAATTTACATGGTTTCACATTTATTTCATTGAAATTCAATTTGTCAATTAAACATATTAAAATCAAACTAGATTATTTGTGACTTTTGTATAATTTGAAATTGCTATTTTAAGGCTTCATCACGATCAATTTTGTTATTAAAAGCATGATTATATATTAATTTTTCGATCAATTTTTAATTTGGTCGACTCAATTCACTGCTAAAAAATTTGGGTTAAATTTCAAAATTTGGGTTTAGGGTATAGATACGCGAATATGTTATTATTAAGCCATAATCTTTACATGTAACAAAGTATATTTTTTATGATATAATCGATTAACATGTAATATATTTATAATAAATCAACGATAGTCTAATTATCTTATTTTTTACGTAATGTTCCGTAATTGTATGCATTTACAATAGATTCAAATTTATTTGGCACTTCAATGTTTTTTCCAAAATTTTTATCCAATATATTAAAAAATGAATATGGAAATGGAATTTCAGTTGGTTTAGAAACTTCATCAAGTCTTTTCATTTGTTCAGGTGTCAATCTGTAAACAATATTTTTTGTTCATGAATTCATTTAGTAAACTCATTGTTTTTCTTTAAAAAAAAAAAAAAATACAAGATTATTTGAAATAAATATACTTACTTAAATTCAAGCGATTTAAGATTTTCTTCGAGTTGAGCAACAGTCCTAGCACCAATTAAAGGAGAAGTAATACCAGGTTTTTGCTGAGTCCAATTCAAAGCAACCTATACATACGTATATCATGAAAAAATATTTATATCAATTTGTTAAAAAAAAATCCAATTATAAAAAAGTTAAATAATAAAGAAATACCTGAACAGGAGTTCTACCAATTTCTTCAGCAATAGCTTTAACTTCATCTAGAATTTTCCAATTTTTTTCAACTTTTGAAAGTTTTGTGACTGAATTATTGCGCATGCCTACTTTTAAACCAGTACTAGATTCCCTCGTATATTTCCCTGTAAGAAACCTGTTCATAAAAATATTTAGTATAACTATCGTATTTAATGTGTAAGTTAAAAAAAAAATGTCAATAATTAATTACCCTTCTGCAATGATACCCCATGGAATAATTCCAACCTAAATTGTTTTTAATAAAGAATGTATAAACAAAGTTTTCTTATATAATTCAAATGCTGAAGCTTGAAATGCAACATAAATGTGAATTATACACACATCAAGTTCAGCACAAGCAGGTTGTAAATCAAATTCTAACGACCGATCCAACAAATTATAACGCGTTTGAAGTCCAATGAAAGGGCTAAACATGATTAAGTAATATCATTAAACTTAGCATTTTAATTATCTACAAGTTAATTATAGTTTCATACCTCCATCCACGTAATTCAGCAATAGTATTAGCACGAGAGAATGCCCAAGATGGAATATCGCTTGCAGCAACGTACAAAACCTAATTTTTTTTAATACCGTTTTAGAATATATATGTATTTTTTTTTTTTTAGTTAGTATCAATAAAATATGATTTACTTGCTTTCCCACTTCGAACTACGTCATCTAATGATCTCATAAATTCTTCAATTGGAGTTCGATACTCATAGGCATGAACATAGAATATATCAACATAACTCATATTCAATCGTTTCAAACTTTCATCTAAATTTTCTACGAGACTTTTTCTATGATTTCCTCCTAAATATATATAGATTTTGCTTATTATCAATAATATAAAAAATAATTAATAATATAAATAATTAGCTTACCGCCATTCGGATTGTATCTAATTGCTGATTTATTACCTAGAAAATAAATTCGAAAATTATTAAAAATTCAAAAATAAAATGAGTACATACATATATAATTAATAATTAGTTTATAATATAAAATATAAATAATAGATTACCGGGTTTCTGATTATATCTTTCTTCACTTCGCAAAGCAGATGCATTACCTATAGTGTAAATCTAGAAAGTTATTAAAAATTCAACATTAAACAATATATCATAGATAGTTCATACTCGTATATTTCGTTGCAATTACGACATCGGACCGTTTGTCGGAAACATAATCCCCAAGGAAACGTTCACTCTAAATTTATTAAAAAATTTTCTTATTAACTTTTATTAAATATTGAGCAGCAAAAAAAAAAAATTTCTTTTTTATCACTCACTTCACCAAAATTGTAAACGCAAGCGGTATCTAAAGATACATATATCATTAGAATATTTATAATAAGGATTGAGTAAAGTAACCATGTAAATAAATAAAAATCTTTACCAAAAAAATTTCCACCCTTTTCGTAATAAAGGTCAAAAACTTTTTTCGACTCATCTTTATCAGCACCTATCCCCTATTTTGTATAATCAATATTTAGAAAACTGTTTTTCTTTTAAAAAAAAAAAAAATTTTAAATACAATATATTAAAATATAATCCTACCCATGATTCTCCAAAAGTCTTCATATATCATACAGTACGTATACATTATTTATATATTACATTATAATTTGATATTTGATTAAATTTACGAAATAATCTTACCAGAGCACCAAGACATAATGGAGAAACCCTTAATCCACTACGACCCAATAAAACATAATCATCAAGAGCTTTAGTGGTTTTAGTTGGTGATGAAGTGTCTTGAGACATTTCTTGAATATTTCAACATTGTTATTCGTACTGACTGTGTATTTATATCGGATTAAATATTTATCCAGAGTCATCTATTTTTGTTAGCAAAGTGATGGATTCATTTTAATCGGTTACTTAATCGGTAAAGCTCAATTATTATTTTAACTATAATTGTTAGGAAATAAATAATATCCCCAATTTTTTTTTTTTTTTTCAAACAAATTAGTCATGAGAATTTTACATTTAAATATGAAAAGTCTGGCTTAACCATATACAGTATATATTTCCCCTGAAAAGTAGTTTGTTGATCGGGCAATTTATTAAAAAAAAAGGAAAGGTCGAGGTAACCAATATGGGCAATCGACATCCTAAAAAGAAAATCATAACGTTAATTCCTCACTTAATAGTCACCACCCATTGAAATAGAACGTATTTAATATAATATAAGGTTCGTTTCTAATTATAAAATATAA
>QKYT01000358.1:62635-117460 GCA_003550305.1 Glomus cerebriforme | reverse complement strand
ACGAATTTTTGACCTTACTCGACCGCGATCATTATCCTGTTCAATATTTTTATGAGATTCTCTTCCTCGGTCTTCTTCTGGTAAATTTTCAATTATAGGTCTTATCTGTTCTTTATCTTCAGGTTCTCTTGTCTTTGATCTTGCTCCTGAATGTTTTTGGGAATCCACATCTTGAGATAGTTCAATTACTTCTCGAGATTTAGATTTGGCTATTCCCTTAAAATCGATTCCATAATCCTGTGAATGCATTTGACGTTCTCTACCTTCATGATCATCGGACACTTTTTCACTCGACTTTGAAGTACCACGAACATATTCAGGTTCTCTTAATTTATTTGACCTAATTTGGAAATTCTTGTAATCTTTGGAATTTCGTTCCATAGATTTTGATCTTTCAATGTGTTCTTTTGAGTTAAATGACTTAGAAGTTTCCGTAAGATCATCTGATGTCCCTTCTTTAGATCCTGAGCGTCGATGAATTTGGTCAATTGAATTTCTATTTCTAGGCGTCTTTATGGATGAATCCTTAAGATAAAGATCTAAATTTAATTCTTGAGTTCTTGAATTTGCACGAGGTCTAACTATTGGTTTATCCAAAATAATATCTTGAGCTTGTGAGTTAGCCTTAGGTCTTAGTGGGCGGTTTTCATCATCGGCATCATATGATTTTGATGTAGAGGTTTCAATGACATGTTTTAATTCTTGAGCTCTTGAATTTCTACGAGGTCTAACCGTTTGTTTCACTTCTCTTTGTTTTTCTAAATTAAAATCTTGAATTTTTGAACTAAATCTTAATGGACGGTTTTCATCATCGGTGTAATATGAATTTGAAGAAGTTTCAATGACGGATGAATTGATTGATTTATTCAAACCATGACCAGTTGTTGGAGACCTTTTAATTGTCTTTTTAGTAATTGATTGGTCACGAGATAATCTAGAACCTTTTGAAGATGAAGTTGTATAATTATTTTCATTGGAAATGGTAGAGTTTTGATCATTAACGGAAGAATTTTGAACATTGGGCAAATCTTTTAATGTCTTGCTTCGTAACAAATTTGGACTTATACCCATCAAAGGGCTATCATCGCTATCACTTCCCGAAGTATCATCCGAAGATGAAACGCTAACGTCACTATCACTATCACTACTTAAAATTAGATGTGCATTCGTCCTAGGAGAAAGCATAGGAGAAAGTATTGGCACTGCAGTATCGCTAATATTACTACTATTTGATAAAGTTCTAATACGTTGATAGCTTGTAGGAGATAACTGTGTAGGAGAAGGAGTATTGGAATCAAGAGGTGACAGATAATTCGTATCTCGTGATTCTGATACTATATAACGAGAATCCACAGATTTTGATTTTTGATGAATTGACGTGGTGCTTAAATTACGTGCTTCAATGTGCGAAGCAGATCTTTGATGAGAGTTAGAAATTGTAGAAATTGTAGAAATTGTAGATGGTTGCAATGGTGAATTGGAATGACTAAAACCGGTTATGGAATTGGATGAAGTTTTATTTTTTAGGCTTCTTTCAAGTTCAGATTCTATAATCAAAGAATCTAAAGAACTAATTTCGGAAATAGTATCCAATTTTTTAATATTGGAATTTCCTGAATCCTCGCGGGCAAGGTCCTTTTTTATGACGGTTAAAATTTTAATTAGAATACATATTTTCTAAAAAAAAAAAAAAAAAAGATTGAAATTTTTTAGAAAAAATCAACTCACCGCGGCTAATTGTTCAACTTCTTGCTGCAAAAGATCAAACATTAGTTCAAGTTGCTCATTCATTTTTTTTTTTATTATTATTATTTTATTTCTAATGTTGATTTTTTTTGCATTCAAAAATTTTCTTTTTCGAAAAAAAGAAACCAAAAAGAACTAAGGTTTGGTTTGGATTAGGAGGCTTTTAAATGATTGAAGGGAAAGCCTTATAAATATTTATGTAAAACTTTAAATAATATTCATAAATTTATAGTCTATTTTTCTATATATATATGATCCAATTTTTTTCTTCTTTTATTGGGCTTTTTTTTTTTAGAGATACAAATAAAACTAAAATAAAATTACCAGAATGTTAATTATATATATTTTTTTTCAATTAGTAATTTTAGTTTAGTTCATGGTGTTTTTTTTTCACGCATTTTATGCCGAAATATATATAATACAATGTTAAATAATATAGAGTAATGAAGTGAACAAAAAGTAATTGATTATATTCCAAATTCATATCTTTATATATTATATTTGTTGTACTACTAAAAAATCTCAAAAGGTGAACAATGGGGTCACAAGCAATGAGGGAATATTCTAAAAAAACACAGGTTTGTTAAAAAATTTACTTTTTCAGGAAACGTTTTGTTTCACGTATTAAATAATAAAGGAATAAAAAGTGTCGGTCTCAACCAATTAAATGGAAAATGTAATATTAATTGTGATATGCTGCGGCATGACGCATTTGTGTAATTAAAAATTCTTGTAATCTCTCGTCCAAGTCTTGGAAATTTTTTTTCTGAAAGGTTTTTTTTTGTTTGTTTGTTATTGTTTTGAAGCCACCACGTGTTTGAATTCACTCAAAAAATACAGTAACATCACATAACAGATCTTTATGTGGTCTCCCCCTCAATTTTTTTAAAAAAAACCTTTTCTAATTGATTAATCTCATTTATCTTATTCGTGAAACATTGAAAAATCAGTTTTTTTTAAATCAATTTTCAGTTTTTGGAAAATACCCCGATATGGATGCTGATAATTCATATCGATATTTAGTTAGCATCTTATGTCGGAAATTTAAATTGATATACTTAAATTAGTAATTTCGGTACATGTGAAAAATGTAATCGATCATTAGGCTGATTAGGCTCAATTTATTATTATTTTATTAATTACAATTTTTACAATTATTAATATGTACAAACTAGAATTATTATTATTATTATTGAAATTTTTTATCATTTTTAATTACAATTATAATGTATTTATTTTTTTTGTAAGAAAATTCATGATGATTTTAATGATAAAATTTTTTTTTGTAAAAATCACATTATAACCAAACCGGATCATGTACTTGTCCATTGATTTTATATCTGAAATCAACAATGGTTTCTTTTGCCTTTTCAAGAAATCCCCTGCTGAACCTTTTATCAGTTCCTATATGTAAGCGATGCAAGTGTTCTTTTAAATATCTAAATAAAACATCCAAATGAGCATCAGAAAAATCCGGCGAATAGCGAAATACAAGACTTTTGAGAGGCGCTTTTGTTTTAATAATAAAAGTTTCCAAAGATTTAGCACAAAAACGCCACTGAGCATCAATAATTAACTCCTTTAAATTTGATAATTCTTGAGTTGCCATTCTTGTGAATAACTCATCTGCAATATCGGGGTTTCCAGTCAATTTCACTTTCTCAAGGAGAGGACATGATGCGAAAAGAAGCATCAGCTGTTGAAATTCTCGCCTGTCTACAAATATTTCAAGGTGAACAAGATTTTGACAATATTTTGCAACAGTTGTTATAACCTGAGGTCTGAAGTTATATTTCCCATCAGGGTAATAATATCTTGTTAAAGTAAATGTCCTAAGTGTCTTGCCTGAACGTTGCACTACAAGTTCTGGGAGAATGATTTGATCCCGAAAACAACAAACATTGAAAGAAAGTTTTATTAAATGAGGGAAATATGACTGTTCTATCATATTTACTTCATTGCATTGGAAATTGGTATGAGAAAATATCAACTCTTTTAAATTTGTTAAATGTTTCACCTCAGAAAAAATACTCCAATCCTTCACTATTCCTTGAAAGTAAAAAATACGTAACGTTTTTGCCTGTGTTCGAAGACCTTCCATTATTGATGATAAAATACGAAACTTGCATTTAATAAATTTAATTTCCTGCAAGCATCTTTGTACCTTTATCAAAGTTGATAGTCTTCTTGCATCATTTTTACTTTCGTCTCTTCCAAAATTTGACATATCAATCACAAGTTTTCTAAGATGATGTGTAATTTTTGATAAAGCATCTAGAAATTCACTTGTCCAATGAGTTGCCCCCCACGTAAATTCAACTAGTCGTGATAAACAATTTTGAGATCCAGCATAAGTAGGGATTAATAATATCTCATTTGGAATTTCTTTTACAGTGATCCAGAAAGAAATACTTGGTAAACTAGTACATCTTTGATTATCTTCTGACCATTTTGTATTCACCATATCTATTGATAAATGACTTAGATTTGGACAATATAACACTAAAAGTCTGCATAGATCACAAGTCATTTTTTGGAATAGTGAATCTGTACGTCGCTGTCTTGTTTCTTCAGAATTCCTAGAAAGACTATTACGCTTATATTTAGATTTATAAACAGCTGTTGGTGAAGGAAGAACAGGTTGTTTTGGGGAACTTGAAGATTCGAAAGTAAAGGCATTTTCAACCTTATCTTTATTTTTCGTGAAGTCAATATCCACCAAAGTAATTGTAGAAGTTGACCAAGTAATATCTGAAAAGAAAGGTTTAGAATTATACTGAAAATCTGTTAAAAATCGTTGAGATCGAAGATATTCAACACCATCATACAAAGCCCAGACTAAATCATGTATGTCAAGGTGTCGAATGAAATCAGTATAGGTGAAAGTTGTTAGAGGTGCGGCTGTCCATATGACCAAGTCCTGAATATTTACTGAACTTGTTGTATGTTTGTGTGCAAGAATAGTAGTTAAGGTTGCAAGAAATTTTTTTACTTTCACTCTACGTCTTTGTTCTGAACAATTACAAAATTTAGAGCAGGTATACAAGAAACGGAAAGGTTTTCTCCATAAAAATTGCACTGCAACTTCACACCAAAGCCTATTAACCAATAGAGCTCCATGTAAAGATTTTTTATCATGTTCAAGATTAGTAAATATTTCCCAAAGACAATCACGGTTAAGATTTGTCATGTTTTTAAAATAAAATTCAAAAGTCAAAAAAAAAAGTAAATTTATACAAATTATCACGTGAGTTATATTATATGTACGTGATCTAATTGTGACACAGGACACACTTACACACTTACGTAACATATAGATCTGTTACAGTCCTATAAGGCTATAAAATCAGAAAGCAACCGCAAGGAGATAACGTGTTAGTGCATAAATGTTTAAAATCTTAAATTCCGAATTCCGATTATCAATTATCATTTTAACTTTTTGAATAATGGAAACTGAAATTCAAATTTCACCATTGGGTGAAAATGTTGATATTAAAACTCTTTTTAGTAGTTTTCGAGAAACATTAGATCAACATGTAAGTTTATAAAAAAATTCTTAATTTATTTGTTTAGTATTACAAGTATCCACTAATTGTTTTATTCAAATAGTATGATAGAAAAGAAAGAATTATCAAACAATCAAGGTTTTATTTTGTTTTAAATTAATTTAAATAATTAATTAATATTAATTTCCTTCAAATATTTTAATAAAGGGATATTACAGGTCTGAGTAAAAAGTTAATATTTCTTGCTCATAGGTATGTCAATTTTGAATTTTATAAATATATATTTTTTTATTTCTTGATTTTTTAAATTCAATTTTAATCATTATTGTAAAAACAAAATAAGAGCAACCCAGAAATCATTAAATTCGATCTTAGAAGAAGCAGAAACGAAGAAAAAGGAAATACTTAAATTATTTCAACAGGTTTCTTGTGAATTAGAAGGATTAAATTATTATAGGTAAAGTTTTTATAATGGTTTTAGCTTGTAACAAATTCTAATTTTTTTTCATTATGCAATAATACGAGTTAGGTACCATAAAAGTATTTCACCTGCAATACAAGAATATATTGAAGCTATATCATTTCTAGAATATTTAGAACATAATCGTTTGATTTCTAAAGATAGCGTTGATTCAAATTTTAAAGATCGATCGGACAAACAGGTAGCATATTTTTTATCGTGTCTTCTATTAAAAATCAAATATTTGCATTTTAACTTATATTATATATCTTTTATAGTTTTTACAAGTGCTAGATGAAGATTATATTCTAGGTATAGCTGATCTAACAGGCGAATTAATGCGTTATGCTATTAATTGTGTTGGTAAAGGAGATCATGATTGTGCCTTACAAGTTTGTCAATTTTTAAGGAGTCTAATGATTAGTAATATAACTTTAAATTTTTGTTGATAAGCAGTCTTTTGCTAATTTTGGTATTAAATCATAATTTTAATCGTTATTATTTGAAAAAAAAAGATTATGATTTACTCAAAGTACCGGGGAAATCTCCATTATCAAGAAAATTGGAAGGAATGAAAAGTAATTTGGCAAAAGTCGAAGAAGGTACTATGCATCAAATAAATTTTTTTAATTAATTCGTTTGAATTCTTATATACGTTTTATTTATGTTATTTTAATTTTTATTAGCTTGTTACGCTCTTACAATTAGAGGTTCCGGTAATTGTTGCTTTATTATATTCAGACATCTTTATTGCTCAATATTTATATGTTTTCTTGATTTTTTTTTGTTGTCGAATACCAATTATAGAATATCCAAAAGAATTTTATCAACATATTGTTAGTGAACATGCAAAACATTGCGACAGCATGGAGGTTGACGAATGACTAATTTAAGTCTTTCACGCATTGGAACTATATTAAATGAGACTGAAATAATTTTATATAATGATTTTTTAAGATTATAAAAGTTTATATGTAAAATTTCATATTTGTTTCAAGTTTAATAAATTTATTAAAATACAAAAATTAATATGAATATTATACAAAAAATTCTCTCTTTCACTTTTTATCATGTGCAAATCCATGATTGAATCGGAATGATAGCCAATATCCATGTACTTAGGAAATTTATAAGTGCTCCTTGTTATATTCAATTGTTTCATTAAATACTCTAGTATTCTGCTGCATTTCAGTTTGAGTTATACCACAATTTGTCCTTTTTCCCAGTATTCATAAATTTTTATAATACAAATGAAACCTCTTTCCACTTTTTAACTTTGTGGAACTTCCCAGTATTTTTCTTCGTAATATAGTATTGGATAATATGGCTTCACAGTAACTGGATTAATCGATAATGATTGCAGTATATGTGGATGGGTGAAGCAGTTCATAGATATTAGAGGTGGCGTTCATGGAATTGTTGTCGCGTTCAAACAAATGTTGAGGATGTTGCATGTGCATCGGATGAGAAACATCGATTCACCATCAAATCTGGTAGGTGTCCATGTATGTGGTGATTCATCATTGGATATGTGGATTGATCAGAATTGGTAATAGTTTGATTCACGTTCGGCATCAAATTATCATTATTCATTGTCGTTCGATAGTAATGCAATTTGGAGGTATTGTATGTGTACTTGTTTGATTTCCCTTTGTTCATTTTCAACACATTGGTAAACAAAATTCTCAATGCTTGTCTCGCAGCGTATTCTTTGCTTAATCTACGTAAACCAATCACGACATCTACGATGAATCGACTATCAGGAGAGATAAGTTCTTGAATGAAAATGGTTTCTTCATGATGGCTTGGATAAATAATGTGAACTTCTGTTAATATATGACATTTTTATAGTTAAACTTCAGGGTTTTTATTTTCGAAAGTCCAAACTTTTGAAAAGTTTCTCTTTAAAATTTTATATTTTCTTTATGTTTGTTTCTATGTGTTTTTGCAGCTATTATGAAACAAAATTTTAAATTTGCTTTGATACTTTTGATATATTTATTTGATGCTATAGTATACTGTATATGAATTAATATTATAATAGAATTGACCTAATAAAAGTAAAATAATGATTAGACTGGCTCACTAGAAAATCTGGTGCAGACAAGTCTTTTTTTATCAATCAATTATCATAGCGATCATCGTTTCTATCCTAAGGCCTATCTATTCCCATTCTATAAGTGTTTTGCATTATACAGACATCAATGTAACTATTTTTGATCAAATTTTCTTGGCAAATAAAAAAATAAGTTTCGCAAATATAAAAAAAAAGCATTTTAAGTCCATAAATCTCTAATTTTTAATTTTAATACATTAAATAGCTTATTTCTTTACTAAACAAAGATTTATCAAACTAAACTTTGGTTATTCCAACATATCCGAAAAGACATAAATATTTTAAAACCAAGATGGGCGCCATTTGGATAAACAAGAAGATGGATACTTTTAATATAAAGTTCTTATCATTCCATATGTTTGGATCTTCTATTTTTTGATCTATTCACTTCAGCTCTTACCAATTGTTTCAAGAGCCTTCTGCAAAGGAGGCTTATAAATTCTTATATTATCAGGAATTGGATCATGAAGTTTCATTTTTGCTTCTCCTAAGATTTGTTTGTTACGATGAAATATAGTATTACTTTTAGCTCTCACTTCTTGTAATAGCTTTATGTCATCGAGTGTCATTCCAACTCCACTTAACAAATTCTTTAATTTCAAACTTTGGTTATTCCAACATATCCAAAAAGACATAAATATTTTTAAAATCAAGATGGGCGCTATTTGGATAAATAAGAAGATGGATACTTTTAATATAAAGTTCTTATCATTTCATATGTTTAGATCTTCTATTTTTTGATCTATTCACTTCAGCTCTTACCAATTGCTTCAAGAGCCTTCTGCAAAGGAGGCTTATAAATTCTTATGTTATCAGGAATTGGATCATGAAGTTTCATTTTTGCTTCTCCTAAGCTTTGTTTGTTACGATGAAATATAGTATTACTTTTAGCTCTCACTTCTTGTAATAGCTTATGTCATCGAGTGTCATTCCAACTCCACTTAATAAATTCTTTAAGTTCAATACATTCACATTCTTCATTTGTCAATTTCAAGCCATTCCCTAGACAATGTCCGCCAGACGCCATCCCCTTTTTCCTAGCTCATCTATTATCGTGTTTATAAATATTTTTACCCAATCTCGGTAACTGCTAAAAAATTTTATTCCATTTACTTTATGCTCTAACTCTTCCATACGAGATATAGTTATATTTAAGGGTTCATTTTGTTGTTCTACTGTCTCGTATGTATTCTTCAAAGTATCTTCTAATTTTCCTATGCTTTCTATATCTTTCTCACAGATATTGTTTACAATTAAGTTAGAATTTTCCTCCTTTAGGGTTTTAATCCTATTACACTTTTGCTTAATACTTGGTAAGATATTCATTTGGAATAATGTGAAACAGTGCTTAAAATTGATGATAAAATTCTGCTAAAATCCAGAATTTTTGAGAAATCTCCGGTAAAAATATTTTAAAATCAATAGATAATATTATACTACTGGTAGATTTGGGAAAATCCGGTAAAACATTTTCTTTCCGGATCCTTGGCCGGTAAAATTTGATTTTTATTTAAGCACTGAATTGAAAGATAATATATAGATAGTACGTTATACAGTATGTGCAGAAAGGTATTTATATGATTTTAACTTTTTGAGGGTATATATTACTTTTCTATTACTAATAATAGATAGACTCTTGATAAACAATTAAAAAAAAGTAATTTATCAGTACGCGGAAAAAATGATCAATACGGTTTATCATTACTCCGATCTGTTTTATCTATCTTATCAGTAGAAATATAAAGCTTTAAACCATGTGGTGTCGCCCTGATTTATATCAGCTTGACTGTAACTTTAATTGATCACATAATGGGTAATTTAACACACAGGTAAATTCCCAGATAACAAGATCAATCATTTTCATAGATTTTACTTTTAAAGAAAATAAAAACATGAATTGTTAACAAATTTGTAATTTAAACTTGGTTATAATGACTGTTTTACTTTTTAATTGTACGCGTGAAAAAATTTCTTTAATCTCAACGATCTCACCGATAATATAAATATCTTATTTTCCATTTCGACTTGAAATAAAAAAATTTTTTCTACTTACTGTGCACAATAAAGAAACGAAAATAAACATATATATATATACTAAATACTACTGTATATCATGTCTACAAACTCAAATAATTCATCCTCCTCTTCAACTAATACTCCTTCAAATAACAATAACGTTCCAACTCAACCTTCAAATAACAACGATAACGTTTATAGTGGCGTTAATGATCAAGGAAACAGATGGCGTCATCTCGGAGATTCAGTAGCACCTGGCGGTTCTTATCATTACTCCAACAAAGATAAATCTTACTATTATCAAAATCCTAACGGTTCGACATACCGCAACGATGGAAAGGGCAATGCGTATTACAAAAAATAGATTTGTTAATGTCTATGATAATGTTATCCTAATAGAGTTTTGAAGTTTATTTGTTTCTCGATAGCGATAGTTATTCTTTTACCTTTTTTTTTTCCTTTTGATGTCTTTAAAATTTTATATTTCTTGTAGAGAATATTTTTTCTGATGTCTTTTGTAGTTGTTATGAAATAAAATTTTAAATTTTGTTTTTTTTGTTATATATACAAATTCTATTGATGAAACTAAAGTATGTTATATATGAATTAATTTTTAAAATGTGATATTCGACATAAAAGTAAAAGCTTAATAACGATTACGCCGACTTGTTAGCAAAAACACGAGTCTCCTTTTTATTAATCAATTATCAAAAATATTAAATCAAAAAGGACATTCATCACTTGGGTCTCAAAACCGATTGAGCAAAATCTAAGAACATTATGATCTCGAGTTTTAGATAAGATAATAGGCCATCTCCATTGTACAGTGGGCTTAATTGGATTTTGATCGGATAGAAGTTATTTTGTAAACAATTTATTTATTTTTTTTAAGAAAAAAAAGGTATTTCAAAGTAAATTTTGCAAGTAAAATTTTTTTTTTTTTTTTTTTGTATTTGCAATTTATGAACTTAATTAACAGTAATATTAATATAAATCTTAAAACAATCATTTCTTTCGCGATCGCGTATTTAATTGATCCATTTTCTTATATGTATTTCAAATATAACTCTCGATTATCTTATAATCTACTGAATTCTCTTCAAAGAAATTGAGGTAATTTCACATAAATTCCGTTATAGGAAAAATATTATTACTTTGATGGACCAATCAATGAAGTTCAATTCAACTCTTTATTTTAAAATCCGCGGTAGGGTTTAAAACGATGAAATTTGGCCCGAGTTTGATAACCTCATTACAAGGTGCAGGTGTAAAACATAAACTCTGAAACACTATCACACTATCACGGTTTCCTCTGATAGATATACTTTGGTTAATATTATTGAATATAATTAAATTTGATATAAATACTGTACATTGATTATTTAACGTATTCAAGTACCAATGGATTTCTGTTATTTTTTCGTGAGATTTTTCATTAAAACGCGAAAAATTAGTTAAAAGGAATCCATTTAAGCAACTTTTAATTGCGAAAATTTCGATCCCAAAATACCATTTTGACCTTTTGAATTTAATTGAAAGTTTTTCATAATAATTTTCGAACAATAGACTTCTTAATTCTTTTAAACAAAAACTATAGATAATACCACGCAACGCATATTATATAGATCCTAAAAAAACAATCAGTTATATTTCCTACACTAAGTATAATGCAATACTAAAAGACTACTAAAAGGTACTTTATTAAACAATATGTGTTCACCAGGAAATCCATCTGCGATGGAGGAATCTTGCGGCAATCAGCGCTCCAATATCTTATTCAAATAGTAAAATTTAGTTTATTATTAATGGTACATTATTTGCTTTATATGCTAAAACTGGTGAGAATTTATTTGAATTTCAGATCATAGGCCTTTCTTTAGAAATTATGGTCCAAGTATTGTGTTTTTAGATCAGATGGCTCCTATTAATTTATTGAAACTTTCCATTATACATACTTTCTCTTTATGGAATCATTTTAACGTTCATACGTTGAAATTGTTACTGATGATATAAGCCACATTTTGTGGTTAGAATTGTTACATAATAAATTATACACATTGCTGTTACATTCCATAATTATCCATTCACTACTAAAAGAATTTGATAGTAACAAAAAATACCTTTAAAATTTTCACTTATAATAGTGATGTGATGTGATTTGGAAATCTGTCCAATTTCAGTTAGGCATCTAAGACATTGATTGTTCTAATTATTCAGAAGTAACTTCCATAAATCTATGTTGAATGAAAACGGACATCAGAAACACCATTAAAAAGTAAGTCAGTAGGAATATCTATTTGATATTCTGGAATATTAGCACCTTCATAAGGAATTGCCCCAAATCCGACACCTGTAATTATATTTACTGGAATATTTGCAGTATTTTGAAATAGTTGTATGTGGAAATATGAAGAGATGTTGTTCCAAAGGAACTTTATGATTATAGGTATGGTTAGATTTGGATTGTTAAGCATTGCAAGTAGTGCAACAGCATTATCCTGACGAGGAGGAAATAACTTGATGGCATTTGAATAGTGGAGGAAAATATCCTGTTGCCAGATCATGTAAACTGCGTACACTTTCCGTATTGCCGATCGGGAATGGTAGTTCACTGCTCGGGTGGATTGAGCTTGTTGATAATTCCTTGGTTGAACACTAAGGCCTCCACGATAGACACTTCTTGTATCCACAATGATATCTAATTCTCCTAAGACTTCAATATATCATTCCAGTTACCCATATTGTGACGTAGTTGATTACTATTGTGTTGAATTTTACTAATCTAATTCCCAAAAATTATATTGTTGATTAACTATTTCTATTGTTACCCAAACACCGATATGAATTTTGGGGACAACTCCTTTTCAAGGTTTAATGAAAAAAATCGAAAAATGAAATACCTTTTTTATCTGTTATTTTATTACAAAAAATTTTCGCTTCGTATAGAAATGTCATGATGTATTCACGAGTTATAACCCATATCTTGTGATTCGTATTTAGAACTATTTATACAAGTAATAAAAACAGTTAATTGCCAATATTTTTACCGAAAAGTAAGTTAACATGGATACTTGATCTTTTAGCCAAAGGTTATTCAAGGAATTTAAAGTAGTCAAGCAGATCAAGATTAACAAATTCCTAATTTTGATAATTGAATGTTCTTATCATGGAATTTAGCTCATTGCCATCTCCTTCGAGATTTGAGAAATTTGATATTGATGTCGTCACCAATGGTACTACTAATTTCAATTGACTTAGTTTTGTGAGAGGCACAAGTTCGTAATGATAATATATTTAGACGAATTTTAAAGTCTTGACCTGAATAATTAATGAATACCAGAATTTACTCACATTATTGTTGATTCATATTATTTGAACGTTTAAATTTAATTGCAATTAAGATATGATATAATTTATTGGGGTGAATTTTGCATTGATAATACCTGATTCTTCATTCCTAAAGTCCCTCAGGTAGAGAATATTTCAATTCTATCTTAATTTTTGATTATATTAAATTTGCTCATCTTACCTTTTGTTTTTAGAATATCAGACAACTCAAAAGCTCATACGAAACGAACAAGAAAAATGAAAGCAGGATGAGACATTTGGTGGTTATATGATTTAATTTGGCACTATAACATTTTATAGTAGTTTTAGCACAAATATGATATATAAAGACAATAAATAGGATTTCACATACTAAATACTTGATAAAAATTAAGAATAGATTGATGATACATGATAGACAAATCTAATCTTAACCCTAATGCTATATCACAAAATTATAAAATTCATTATTAAAAGATTGCCAAACAATAAATATATTAAATATAAAGAAGTTAAATTAAAACTAAGGATTTGCTCGCTACTCTAAACTTAGTATTTAAATAAATAAATAAAAATTAGTAGAAATTTAAACAATTCAAAATCCATCTAAAAAATAAATAGAATTAATAAAATATAATAAAATTTTAATTTTTTATAAAATATTACCATCAGGAATTTCTAATTCATCTTGTTCTTTTGAATGAAGATTTGGATTATTATGTATTTCATCTTCATCTAAAATAAAAATAAAAAAATAAATTTATAAAATTATGAAATTAATTATCGATAATTATTTTACATACCGTAAATATCAACATGGTATTTCTTTATTTGTTGCTGCATTGTTTCTCTTATATAATTCTTTTGAATATCTGAAAAAAAATTGAAATTATATTTAATACAATATTTGTATATATAAACAATTAAATTATTTCACTTGCCATTCTTTGAATTTATTTTAAAAGCTTCTGATGTTTTTTTGCTGTTAACTAAAATTATAAAAATAATTCTAGATATGCAAATAAATAGTTACCTTTAAAAATGCTGACTATCTTTGATGTATTTTTCTGGTTATCTGATTTGTCAAAATCCTCAACTAATAAAATAAAATAATCAATTATATCTTATCATTAATTTATAAATAAATACTTAAATACTTACTATTATTAGGAATATTAAAGTTATATAATTTACTATGAAATGCTATTAAATAAAGTGTAAAAAAATATATTATAAAATAACAATAATTCAAGTAAAAATTGTTAATTTATACCTTCTTGTTCTTCTATTATTATTAAATTGAAAAAAAAATATTATTTACAGTATGTACAGTATGTATTAATAATATATTTTATGAATAACAAATATTATATATTATATAACTATACCTTCTGTTGCATTCTTTGGTTCTGGTAGATTTTCAAATTGATAAACTTTACTTGTAAATAATTTGCTACTGGTATTATATGTTTCTATACCACTAATTCCATTTGTTTCTAATTTATTATCTGTTTTTGGTTTAAATAATTGGGATAAAAAATTTTTTATACTTTTATTTTTATATGATTTATTTTGATTATATGAAAAATTCGTTTCATATATTTTATCCAAGAGTGTATTAATATCAGGCCTTTTTAATGGATTGGCATCCCAACATTGTTCCATTAAGCTTTTAAAACCTAAAGGAGTCCCTGATACAATTTTTGGTCTTATGTCATTGATAATATTTATTACAAGATCGTAATCATGTTCATAATTTATAAATGGGGGTTGTCCGATGAAATTTCCCACATAAGCATTGCAATACTATAGATATCTGATGCAAAAGTATATTCTTTTCCAGCAATAACTTCAGGTGCTATATAAGGAAGATTTCCATATATACTTTTTGATGGTTTATTAACAGGGTCACAAAACCCAAGATCACTAATATACCAATAATCATTAAATTGTGAATACAATATATTTCCAGAATGCAAATCTTTATGAATTGATTCTCTTGTTGAATTGTAAAAATTGCATTAATTATGTCAAAAGCAATTTCAATTCTTTCTTTCCATGTAAGTTGATTTTGTTGTAAATATTCTCTTAAATTTACATCCATTTTGTTTATAACTAGCATATAAGTTTCATTTGATGGATCTTGCGTTAAACCATAACATTGGACAATAGTTGTCCATTTATTGCTTATAGTTAAATGTGATTTAGCTTATAATAAAATATTATTTATCAATATAAATGGTTCAATCATTAAGTTTGTTTATTAATACCTACTTTTAGATTACATACCTCTTCAAACCAACTTTGATTTGCACTTTCAACATTTTCTAATCTTTTTAAGTATTACATTTTGAGGCCCGGTTCTTTTTAATTGTTGTTCTTTAGAATTCCATTCATCATATCTTCCATCGATCCAATATGCCGTGTAAATTTCAGAACATCCGCTTTTGTTAGGTATTCAATATTTTGTAAATTATTATATGGGATCCATTCAACTATATTATTTGGCATATATGTTTCCATTTGACATTTCTGAACCAAATCATCAATATCATTATTTCCAGATGTCCAATTTGAAAATTGTGTTTTTAAGTAATTTCGAACACAATGTTCACAATATGACGTAGCTAAACATTCTTGTTTACAATTTTCAAAAACTCTTTTTTTTCCGTCATTAAAAAGAATTTTATCTCGGTCATATTCTGTAGTCAATGAATTTATTGCTTCATTTTT
Source organism: Glomus cerebriforme (assembly GCA_003550305.1). Classification (NCBI taxonomy): domain Eukaryota; kingdom Fungi; phylum Glomeromycota; class Glomeromycetes; order Glomerales; family Glomeraceae; genus Glomus; species Glomus cerebriforme. Next base: position 101,556 of record QKYT01000358.1, on the reverse strand, counting down.
TTCATCTTTTGTAAGTGATTTATCAGCAAGAATTGATTTTTGTTGAAATTTAAATTGTTTGTGTATATCATTGTGAATATAATGATCTGTTAACATAATTATTTTATTCATTGTTGCTCGAACTAAATCATTTCTAATAGAAGACATAATATAATTAATTTTAAGACAATAGCTTGAAGTAAATTAAAAAAGATGCGAATTGTTACAGAAATCCGAAAAAAACCGGAAGCTTCACATCCATTTTACGGTTTTGTAACTCTGAATACGTGTGTCATGTGGCATGAATTGTAGGGCGATCCGTTCTATTACACATAAAACGTTTTGTTAAATAATTTAGAGAAGGAAAAAAAATTACCAAGTTTATTGTCCCAAGATGTCTCTCCTAATTTTTTCAAATTATAGCAAGTAATCACTAATAACTAGTATTGTCCAAGATATTTATTTTCTTTAGGAATAAGTATTTCGTGCTAAAAATGATTAAAGAATTACTTAATCTACTATTTAAAATGCAACCCTATTTTTTTGTATACATTAAAATGGAAAACAAAAATGGAAGTATCTTTTTTATCGTTAAAAATTTAAAGTATTTATTTAATTAAGTATATGGAATTTATTTATGATTGGTAAAAATTTTTCGTATTCTGCATGATAAAAAAAAAAAATAAACAGATTATTTTCTTAAAAGAAAAAAAAACGAAATTCGAAGCCTTTTACTCTTTTTTAATAAAATATTGGGTTTGATAAATTCAATAAAATGAATGGTGAAAAAGGAAATTATGAAATGGGGATTTGGGTTATACTTTTGCTTATTATATTTAATAATCATTCAAACGTATATGCGTCAAAGGAGTCAAAATCACAAGTTTTATTATACGATATTTTAGTTTTATACTAGACTGAGTTAATCACTGGTATCCGTAAAAAATATATATATATATATCACCTTCACAAAAAATTCTTCAAACTCGTTCCTAGAAACTTCAAAGCAGAAAAAAACTAAACTTCTAAATATTTTAGGTGATAACTGGTAAGTAATTTCACTTTGTTGTTTTATTGTTGGGAATTTTTGCGGAACAGTATGATGCTAAACGTGGGCGGGGGCATAGCATGCTTACCTTATGGTACCGTGGGTACCAGTTTTCCTAACCCTAACCCTATCTATCTCTAGGTAAAAAGTACCGTTCTGATCAAAAATCCCGGGTAGTTATCCTGGATGCATCAGGTATTACCTAGGGGTTCTAACAAGTTACCCTGGATACATCCAGGGCAGTAGTTAAGGATGGGAGCGGCTCGGAACGGACCTGACTCCGAGCCAATTGTTTCAGTTTGCGCTGATCGGCGGTTCTGTTCAATCTGATAAAATCAGAAAAAGGTTGGAGTTGGCTCGAACCGAGACACGAGCCGGTTCGTACATATATCGGTTCCCATCCCTAGTAGTAGTTCGTGAATCCAAAGGTACCCTGAATATATCCGGGTAACTTGTCCATGCACCAGGATAACTGTCTTGGATTTTTGATCAGAACGACGCTTCATACCTACCCCTAACCTTATTCGTACTTGCTGCAGTCCCACGGTAGAGCTACCGAAGCACTTATAAATTTATATTTGTTTATATAGTACTTTTATGTGATCTTATCCATGTACTGTATTCCATTTGAATCAAAATTTTTTTTAAATACTCTTACACGATATTTAATGAATTACTGAATTTTCACCAATATCTATTATGAATTATACTTGTAATTTCTCATCTTTCAAAGTAGCGAGTACCTTATTCACAATATGTAACTTTAAAATATGAATCAATATTCATAAAAATAAAATCAATTAATTCAGTTAATTGTGAGTTTCTGCAATTTTATTGTCATAATTTCAATATTAACTAAATTACTGGAGGGGTATTGCTAAACATCACTACTGATAAGTAAATTAAAGATTAATGTTGGTAAAGGTTGATGTAATTCTACCACTGCTGTGGACTAGTGTTGCAATCCGCGGATAATCCGTCATTCGTCATCCGAATCCGTTGGATCCGTTTAGTAAAGGATATCCGAAGGACGGATACTACATCATGAGCAGATGATAAACGGATATCCGGATAATCCGAGCAGATTATAAACGGATATTTCGGATATCCGTTTTTTTTTATTTTTTTTTTAATAGACTATTTACGAACCGATCCCGTCGCAAACCTAAAATATGAAAAAAAAAGAAATAAAATAATTGATTAGTAATCAATTATCATTAAAGAAAGAAAAGAAGAGAAAAAGAGAAAAAAAATCGATCCTTACCAATTCGTCGCAATTACATCAATCCAGACGAGTTCGGTTATTTCGGTATTGTTTATAGATCCCTAACCGAACCTAAAAGATGAAAAAAGAATAAATAATTGATTAGTAATAAAGAAAGAAAGAAGAGAAAAGAAAAAAAAAATCAGATATTACTAATTCGTCGCAATTACACCCATCCAGACGAGTTCGATATCGTTCATAGATCCCTGACCGAACCTAAAAGATGAAAAAAAAGAAATAAAATAATTAAATAGTAATCACTTATTGTTAAAGAAAGAAAAGAAAAAAGATAGAGAAAGAATACTCAAACGCTAAAACTTACCAATTTATCAAGGGATACGAGAAAGGATTATTTCTACAGTAGTAACCTTCGCTTCTTCCAGGAACGGCGATATCGGCAGGGCTTCGAGAAAATGTCAATTTCGTAGGAAGGCGGGTGACACGGATATCCGGATATCCGTTAGTAATACGGATAATCCGCTAATTATTACGGGTGATCCGGATAATCCGTCACGGATATCCTTAATCCCTTTCATCCGATCCGTCTATAAAAATTCCATTTGGATATCCGAAAATGCCGGATATCCGATCACGGATACGATGGAGGATAGACGGATTGTAACACTACTGTGGACGGTATCATCCTAATCCTAATCCTAATCCTAATCATCAAATAATCATATGGCATTTTTTTTTTATCATGAATATTATGATCGATTAACGTAATATACAGTACTTTATTAAGTGCTGCGCTAGTTCGAATAATTGATTTATTCGAAATGGTAGCTATTTATTAATTCAAATATATTATTGTAAAATATGTCGCAGTATTTCATGTAAATCAATTAAGTTATTCCGCATACATCTATATTGTTCCACAAATTTAATTAGAATGGTGACACAAACATGAAATAATTAATTATACACACAGTATATAATCTTTATTTTCAACTTTTCTTTTTAAAAAAAATGTTACCCGACTTTCCCGACTTTTCTGGTAAAAAGTTAACTAATACACCTTGTTATTGTGAAGAAAATGTTTATCATTTATGTAAAACATTTATATCAGATGAAATGAAAAATAAATATGACACTTACGCCTGTTTTATTTCAAATGAAAATCGTATGGTAAAGTTTTAGAAAGGAATTTTTCTTTCTTTCTAAAATAAATTTTTTTTTTTTTTTACATATATATAAATTAATTTTTAGATCCCAATATGGAAACAACGTACATCCAAAGATACTGAAGGGATGGTAATTTGGGTAAGTTTATTTTGTTTGTATAAAAATTTTTGATTCTATAATTTTTAATTAAATTATTTCTCAATAGGACTATCATGTGATTTTGATAGTGAAAGTAAAAGAAACGGGACAAAATTTAATAAAGTATTTAATATTTGAATTTGTAAGTTGAAAATTAAAATATATTAAAAATTGCTTATTATGATATATACATATTTTTTATTAGAACAAGTGTTTATGATTTTGACACAATACTTCCATTCCCATGTGATTTTTCAACTTATACGCAAGAATCATTTCAAATACTCAATATTCCACAATATCAAAGGTAAATAGTAATATTAATTTAGAAATTTTATTATAAAAAGATCCACATTTATAATATTTTCTGTTTAGAAAATTTCGGATTATTCCTGCCGAAACTTATCTGAGAGTCTTTGCATCAGATAGAAGTCATATGGTAAGTATAATATATAGTCATTATATTATAGTATATATATATATATATACAGTACAATTCAATCATATTAATAATTATATTATTATATTTAATTCATTTTTAGATTAAAGAAGATGGAACTTGGAATTCTCCTCCACCTACTTATCCACCTATATCCACTTCAGATTCTGTTAATAATTTAGAATCATTCATAAATATGACGGAAAACTTGGATTCAAATGATTTTGGTCAAGTATTTAATGAAGATGATTTTAAACGAAAATTTGGATTTACAAAATTTTCTATAATTTTTGGTTAGTTTTTTTTACCTTGACCTCTTTTAGATAAATGTACTTTGTACTGTAGATCAGGGGAGATTTTCATAAGATTTTTATAAATTTCACATGCTTTGAGAGGTCATAAGATCGAATAAAGTCTGATAAATAGTTCATAATTTTTTTTTTTTTTTTTTTTGTTAAGTTCCAAAAAAAATTTAAATTTTTTTAACGAAAATAAAAAAAAAAAAAAAAAAAAAAAATTAACCATCATGTCCGCTTTAACACAAATCAATCCACTTGCTGTAATAACATCCTCGTCAGTTGTTTCAACAGTAATTCTTACCGGTTTCGTTTTAGCTCTCCCATTTTTGTATCTCGCAAATTTTTACTTCCGTTATAAACGTCATCAAGCAGCCACACCATGGCCAGTTAATGGAAAAGTTGTCGTAATTACAGGAGCTTCAAGCGGTATTGGAGAAGAATTGGCTTATGAATTCGCTCGTCAAGGAGCAAAGTTGATTCTTTGTGCACGTAGAGTTGATAAATTATCAAACGTAGCACAAGTATGTAAAGATAAATATGGTGCAGTAGACGTAACTATCAGTAAAGCTGACGTAACACGTGAATCTGATGTAGTACGATTGATCGAAACTATTAGTGCGACTCATGATAAAATTGATTGTCTTGTGCTTAATGCTGGTGTATCAATGGGTGAAGCTTTAGAAAAGATTAGCGATTTTAGTGTTATTAAAGATATTATGGACGTGAATTATTTTGGTTCTACTATGTTTACATATCATGCTTTACCACTTTTGAAAAATGCCGAAAAATCTCGTATAGTCATTGTATCATCTCTTAGTGCCATTATTCCTGGTGTTCCTTATAGAAGTGGTTATAACGCCTCAAAATATGCTTTAAAAGGTTTCTTTGAAAGTTTACAAGCTGAACTTATTAATGATAATATTTTTATTACGATTGCTTATCCGGTAATTATTTTGTCAAATATTTTTTTTAATCTTTTTTTTTCTCTGTTTTTATTGTTTAGTAATAATAATTATTTATTTATTATTTAGGGTGTTGTAAAAACTGAAATCAATCAATCTCGATTAGGAAAGAATCCAATAAGTCTTGATTTTAGTAATGCCATGTCAGCTGAAGAATGTTCTAAAATAATTGTTGATGGAACTATTAAAGGTCATAAGGAAATTATTTTAACCAATATGGGTAGACTTGGTAGAATAATGGAAGGTATCTTTCCTGATTTATTGTTTCACCTTTCTTATAGTCGATCAAAGAATTATTTTAGTGAAGAAAAAGAAAAAGTAAAAGATCAATGAACAAATCTTTTAATTATTTGTTAAAACGTTTCCCCATCCACCTTTTTTATTTGAAAAAGAATAACAAAAAAAAAAAAACAAAAAAAAAATCATTATTATTATTATTATTATTATTATTATTAGAATAATGTATGTTATATTCAATTTATTAAAATAAATATATATTTATTTATAACAAAGTTTGGAATTTTCGATAAAGTAATCGGATGATGATCATCTTTTTTATATATAACTGATAAAGTAATATAAAGTATAATAGATAATCGATAATCTTTCTATATAAAGACTACATTTCTCTTATAGTTTAGGAGTTATGTTTATAATCCACAATAAACATCCTCTTTAGATTTAACAATACTCTTAATTTATACGTCAATTTATCTTTTAATAAATAATTAGAAGGTTTATCATTAAACATTTCTAGTTAATATCTTTTTTAACTCGATAATTTGTTGTCTGTAATTCTGTTTATTGTATTTCTTCTGACCAAAATTATAATGTTAACTTTTTAATTTTTTTTTAATTCATTAACATACCTTTAATAACACTAAAATACGAACAAAAACAAAATTTTAGATTATTAAATTTATAAAGTACTAAACAATAATAATTATAAAATAATTACTTTTGGCGTTTCATTTCTCTCATAGGAAGGCGGTGGTCTAACATATGGTACGGGAATCGAGTGATCATAAAACCAATCTCTTTTATCATTATCTTCACTGGAAACATAATCTTCTTCCTTTTTGTAAATTGGTAAGAAAATGCCTAATTCCCAATTATTAATTTTTATTTGCAATTCTTTTGTTTCGCGTGATGTAGTGACCTTTCCCCTAATAATTCGGTTTATAAATGAAACGAAAAATCTTTGAATATTATGCATTTTTTTATAGTATAATTAATTTAAATTATTTCTTACCAAGCTGATTCGGAAAAATTATGACTCCTATAATTTAAAAATATTTAATTGCATTTTATTTCGTAATAACAGATCGATACTATATATATACGTGGAAATAGTACCCGCAATAATACCATCCTCCAGTATTTTCTTTAGATTCATCAAGGACATGATCTGACGGTATTTTATTAATTTCTTCGCGATATTTTGCCAATATAAACTAAATAGATTCCTTATAATTAGAATCTTTCTAATTACGAATATTGTATATATTTTTAAAATTTTTACCTTTGAATGCATCAATAATCCATCCCGTTTAGAAATGCAATTTCTGAAATTAAAAATACCTAGATGAATCATTAAATAACCTTACCTTTTATTTGATTAAAATCTTTTAAAATTACCTTAAAATTCCTTTAGGAAACGTATCCTTATTGTAAGCTTGTCCAGAAAGACAAATTGTCGATGCAATGCTAAGTTTCGCCTATCAATTTATAAAAAATAATGAGATTATTATAAAAAAAAAATAATTAAATAATTACGCGTGATGAATTATTTTATACATACCGAATGATCGTATTTTGATTCATCAACTACTTTACGGGACGGATAAACTACAGTGATTGGAGGCAAAGGAACAACTTCACCTTTTTTTGGACGAGGAAGACTTTGGGCTGAAACAGGATCCAATCCTCTTGCGGATCGATAGAATTCATTCAAGTACTGTTTATTAAGACTTCCAATTGAAGAAGACTTTTTTGTGAAGAATTAATTAATATATTGAATGATCAAATGGTGATGATATAAATAAAGCAAGAGATAATATATACTTGGAATTCTAATTGAACATCTTTACGCTCTCCACATAATTCTTTAACTGCTTTACATATACGTCCGTGACCAAACTTTTTGATATTTTCCATTCCTCTATGCGTTCCAGGAATTGATGGAATAAGAACTGCCTTTGTTTTTTAAAAAATATTTAATTCATTTTAAAGAGAAATATTTCATTTTATTATTTGGAGACTTACTTTGGCTTTTGAGTAATCATATTCTGGAAGTCTAGTGATAATATGTGTTTTAAGTCCCATATTCACCAACATATCATTAATTGTTTGGGCGAATTCTGGTAGACCATTATATTCTTCAGATTTATCACGGGAAGGAAAATCTTGAATAAAGACCACATTTTCACAAAGTTCCCAATCTTGAGGAATCAAATTTCCAGATGAAACAACAACTCTCATCCAATTATCAAAAAATAATAACATTAATTTCGCGTGAAAACAACCAAATCCACTTTCTGATTTTGGTGCATGAACGATCAAATAATTTGTATTTGGGATACCAGTCAATCCTTGCTTTTTTTTAACAAATCATAAATTATAAAAAATTATAAATAATTTGAAAAAAATATCAAAATAATTTGATATAGATAATTAAAAAACAAAAAAGAGTTCAAAAAATTTACCGATTCATTATTGTTTATATCCCAATCTTTGGCTAAAACGATCTGTCGATTATTAGGTAATTTTGCAAATAACCATGCAAAATCAACGATCATAGTACTAAGGAAAGCTTGTTTAAGTGCTGACTTTTTATTTAAAAATAATTTTTAATAATTTATTCATTTAATAATAAATTTTTTTTTTTTTTTTNTTCTCTTAATGAAAAAAAAAATTAGATCATAATTTTTTTTTCACCTTTTCAATTAAATCATCAATTTTTACATAATTTTCTTCTCCATAACCCGGTACATAAGTAAGTTTGGTGACACCATCCAAATATCGTGGAATAACTATTCAATTTTTTTTATATAAGATTGAAAATCAAAAAAAAAAAAAAAATGATTGATGATGTGTTATTTTTTCACACCTTTATTCGTCATTTTTGTGATATAATTTGATTAATTTCGGTGCAATTTAAAAGTTGAAATTTCGTGAGAATACTCAATAAATAGTCGAGGATGATCACTTTCATAAGGAAAAGTGCCACTTTTTAATAATCCAAACTAAGTAATGGCAGCATGGAATGGCGTAGTACAGTAATTAATAAACAATCCGATAATAATTTTAATTCTTTACTAAGCCGTCGAAATCTTTTTATAAATTCTAACTAGTATCAGTTTAATTTTATAATTCATTTCTTTCAGAAAGAAAAAAAGAATATATAAAAATTCATTATTTGTACATAAAAATTGAACGAAAAAAAAAAAATTTACAGTATATTTATCGAAACAAAATATCTAATTGAATTAATTATATACTGAAAGATCTATCCTCAATAGTCATGTAATCAATAAATTTTCTAATTGAAGCATGCATAGCGAAAATTATTGACGACCACATAATTATAAGTATTGCAAATATAGCAATTGAAAGATAAAAGATATTTATAAATAAAAATAACAAAAATTTAATATAAACATGTAATTTCTTTTCACAAAATCTTGACCAGAAATATCCAAGGTATTTATCACTTTCTAAAAACCTTAATAATAATGATACCTGATTATCTATTGAAGCATCACTTTCATGTAAATTTGGGCGTCTAACATTACAAAAAGGTATTACTAATACTTCATTTGTTAAATGGAATTTTACAATGTCATTAAAGATAGTATCTATTATTAAATAAAAAAATCGTTAGTATATATTCTTATTTATTTTTTTTCTAAAAAAAAAATTATTACTATAATCTAACCTGGTATAATAGGTTGGAAAGGAATAACATCTTTATAAAAATCCTTTGATTGGATATGATGAAATCTTATCAATTGAATACAATTCTTTAATTTCTCTTCAAGTTCCAAAAAATCTTCTATCATCCAATCTTCCATCTTTCGTTTATTTAATTTTCTTGGCATTTGTTCAATTCCCCATTTTAAAACTCTGTTCCAAATGTCAATTTCATAAAAGTTTAAATCATCATTTTCTAAACATGATAAAAGGATATCTTCGGGTAATTCAAAAAAATAATGAGAATCAAATATTTGTGATGGATATTTTTCAACAATCATTTTAATATGTTTTTGAAGAATTTGAAAATGTGGAAATTGCCTTGTAATATAGTATATATTAATCAAATTATCAAGGAAAAAATTAGAATAATTCATGGAACTTGTAAGAAAGTTTTGTATATAGTCAATTAATTCATCAAGACAAAGTTCATCAGCTGCTAAAAGTACATCGAAAAGTAAAAAAGAGGGGTTTAATTTATCTTCTGAAATTGTATCTGTGTATATATACCTACAAAGAAAGAAAAATTTTTTTTTCAACTTCACTGTAAAAAAAAAAAAGAATTTATAATATATATATTTAAGAGAACTTACTTAAGAATTACTTCAAAGACTTTAGGAAATACGTTTGGTATACGTAAGTTATAATAATTCTCTATCTTATTAATCCATCTATTCGACAATGCACTTTCAAAATATTTACTTTTATTCTTTAAAATGACCGAATGTGCATAAAACTTTTTATAATTTGGTTCTTCTCCAATATGTAAAATAACATCATAATCCCTATTTGTCGTATTTTGTCTATCCTTTTTAAAATATTCACCAAAATTATCAAAAAGACTTCGCACAAGTGGAAATGCCATTTTGTAGTGAAAATGAAAATGAAAATCTTTTTTTGACCTATTTATTCTTTTGTGAAACAGTAGAAACAGTAATTGTAGATCTTAATTAAAAACAAACATTACATATTTGCACGACTTTATATTCATAAGTTTTCCGTAGTTCTCCCGTGATATCAGCCATGAAATACTTGTACTTTTCCCATTTTGGTTCATCTCGTTTTTTAACTTGTATTTGTATCGTCATCCAATTTATTGTCGTACAACCTTGTTTATTTATCCGCAGTTAGTAAAATTACATCAACATAAATTAAATCGAGATTATTAGATCGACTTTTTAACCTTTGTTTTTTCCTTTCGAACCTTTACATAAACTATCATAAACTCTACACAAACACGATTTTAATTTCTGATATAAAAATGTCAAACGGTATTTTAACTTCTAGATTGATGGAAGAACGCAAACAATGGAGAAAAGATCATCCTTATGTGATGTCTAATGAATTTTTTTTTTTACGGGGGTTGAGGAGTTTGTCGTTCTTAACCAAATATTGTACATTTTTATTTAGGGATTTTATGCTCGGCCTCAAAAGAATGATGATGGTACTTTAAACATATGTATTTGGAATGTTGGTATACCTGGTATAAAAGGCGTGAGTATTCTTTTTATTCTTTTTATTATTTTTATATCGAAATTATCGATCAAATAATGTACTGTATTTCAATCTTTAAATTATTATTAGACACCTTGGGAAAATGGGATTTATAAACTTTCGATGTTGTTTCCTCAAGGTGATTTTTTTTTAAAAAAAAAATTTCCTTTGGAATAAATAATACACATTATTATTAATTTGATTTATTTTATCTAGAATATCCCGCAAAACCTCCGAAATGTAAGTATTTAAAAGATTAAAATTTATATAATTTAATAACTTTTTTTTTCTTTTAAATTTTTTTTTTTTTAGGTAAGTTCACACCACCTTTGTTTCATCCTAATGTTTATCCTTCCGGAACAGTTTGTTTATCAATTTTAAATGAGGAAGAAGGTTGGAAACCTGGTATCACTATTAAGCAGGTAAATTTTTATTCAAAATATTTCTTGTAGAAATTATTTATTGATTATATTACAATTTTAGATTGTACTTGGTATTCAACAACTCTTGAATGAACCTAATCCACAAAGTCCTGCTCAAGCAGAAGCCTACGAATTGTTTAGGTAATTTATCGATTAAAATATGATTTTTGGAATTTATATTGACCATTTCTAAATATTATTACAATACAGAAGGGATAAAGTAGCATACGAACAACGCGTCAGACAACAAGCTAGAGAAAATGCAATGACGTAAATTGTTCTTTTTTAATCGTATTCGAAACTATTTATTCAGTTCAATTATTAATATAATATATTATCGTTCAGTTAAGGCAATCGATCACTTGTAATTACGGAACAAATATTTTTCTGAATACGATAATTTTTTTTTTTTTTTTTTGGTGTCAATGCTAATTAGCGACACAAACTATTCGACTCGAAAAATAAACAAATGTTGTGCCACCATGAACATTAAATATCGTGGCATTTGTTGATACATGTTTGTTTATTTCCTTTGAAGCTTGAAACTATAATTTGCTCGTTTAATAGATTGTTTAAGGAATATTTGATTTTCTTCATTTATTATTTTTATGGTCACGCATTTTGCATTCATGATTCATCTAAAATATCAAAAAAAAACATTATATACAGTATATGAAATTTATCAACCTAAATTTATTTCCAAATCTCATAAGCCAAAAGAGACAGACAGATATGAGATGCCAAAGGCAATGATTTATGACCCTATATCTTCGAATCAAACTTATGAGATTTGGATACTTTAAATCCTTTTAAAAAGTCAAATCAATCCATTGCTAAAATTATTCTGAGTTAAATTTTTTTTTTTTACCTCTGCAACTTAAGGATTGGAATCGATTCTGAAAAAATCGAAACAATATAGTAGAATCGATTCTTGAGAATCGATTCTTTACAATTTTTTACATATAAACCGACCTGACTCCAAAGCAATTTTCAATGCGTCTAAATGCTAAAAGTTTTTGCTAAAATTAGAGACTGATTTGAAATCAGGCTGACCATCTATGGAAAAAATCTTGAAAAGATCCGAGAATCGATTCCAATCCCTACTGCAACTATTGCAATAGATAGTTTTTCTGTGGATCCTATTTGTAAGAATGATCTTAATGACGGAGATTAATTTTTTCAACTACGCTACTACTGATGCCAAATGCAGACAATAATACTGGCTCTAACTAAATACTGCTAAACCGCTAAAGTTCAAAAACATTAGTCCAGGTTACATTCTGATTTTATGATTATCAAATATTCTAAACCAAATAAATCAATGCTTATACAGTAAATGGAAAGAAGATTTCATATTTTTCACATTACTAAATTACTTTGGTAAATTCAATAACATCATTATATTAAATTAATTTCTAATTAATTAATGTTAAATGAATTAATATTTAATATTAATTGAACTAAAAATTAACCTCTTTTAGCAATATCTAAGTAGTATTGATTATTGAAGTCAGCATGTAATGACTATGAGAAAAATTGTACTGATTTAATACTAAAAAATTTTTTTTTTTAGTTTCTAAATGTTAAAAAAATTAAAACTCGAGCTTATTGAAAATGTTTTTGCTTCATAAAGTTTTATTTAAAAAAATTACTCAAAGCAAATAAGTTTTACGAATTATAAAAGAATTATAAGTAAATTTTCTTATTTTATTTGTTGTTACTGGTTACAGTTACATAAGAACATATTTTGATCCAAGAGTTCTTTGATTTTTAGTATATCATATCAATTCTTTTAAACATTCCTTGCATTGTGAATTTATACTTTCAAATAAGAATAACATTCAAGACAACATTACATATACATTCAAAGTTGTTTTTTAGCATGTATTAAATTTTGTTATTCGTTTTCTCTTTAAAAAGAGGCAGCTTGAAAATTCACAGCCGAATAATTATTGCTACTGCCAAACCTGACTATTCGAGATCTGACTTAGTTTAAAATAAATTTTATTTTAATTTGAAATTTTACAATAAATCCCAACTTTTCATGAAATTTTGAGTTACAGTAGTTATTATCATTATCAAGAAATTCAATCAAAAAAAGATACCAGAATATTGTTTATTACTCGATTCAAATAACAATAATTTTTAATGATCTTTTTTTACATTGCACAGTTATCATGCGCGTCTAATCGATTATTAATAATATATAAGAAGTCTAAACAATGGATACTGAAAAGCTTATAAAGTTTGTCTAACTCTAAATTACATTTTTTTTATAAATAACTTTCTTCTTATTAAAAGTTGGATTTAATTATTATATATTTTTCATTATTTTCTACGCATTTCTTTTCTTTTTTTTTTTAAAAAAAAAAACATCGTTCTTTATATTTAATAACGTTAGGCAAAATGATTACTTTAGAAAATAAAAAGTTTTTTAATAATGATGGTAGTGAATACAAATTTGATTTCGAAAATTTCATCAAGAATGAATTAGGAATCGGAAAAAAACCCGGTAAAATAAAATAAGATCCCATTATTCTTATCAATAATGTTTTTTTTTTCATTTTTTGTTGTTTAAAAAAAAAAATTAAAATTAAAATTAAAATGAAAATGAAAATATAAAAAGAACGAGCGGCAAAAAAATCTGAGATATGTCAAGATTTTCTACGTGGAATTTGTGCAAGAACAAATTGTAAATATCAGCATAAAGTTAGGAAATTTATCGTTTGCAAACACTGGTTACGTGGATTATGTATGAAAGGAGAAGAACAATGTGAATATTTACATGAATATGATTTAACCAAAGTACCAAAATGTGTTTATTACAAATTATATGGTGTATGTAATTCACCAAATTGCGTTTATTCACATAATGATATTGATTGTGAGAAATGTGATTGGTATAATCATGGATTCTGTAGAAAAGGTAAATTTGATTTGTACATTATAAAACTTGTCCTTTTTGATCTTCTCTTTACTTTTCGTTATAGGTTCCACATGTCATAAGAAGCATGTAAAACAAATTGTCTGTCAATTGTATTTGACTGGATTTTGTCCTCGTGGTCCTTATTGTCCTAACGGGCAGTAAGTATTTTAAAGATATATGTTTATTTATTCTAGCTTATCCCTATAATAAGTAGTTTTTTCTTCGTTAGCCCTAAAATGGATCTAATCAGTAAACGTCGTGAATTTTCATTATTAAATAAAAACGTATCTAAGATGATGACTTTAATCGAGAAAGGTGGTGATATTGTAAGTAAAAATTCTTTTGATCTGGTATTGACAATTTTTTTACTTTATTTATATATTATATCTTTTAACTCATATAAAGCAAGAAGGAATACGCAATAAAAATCATATATCTTTATCTTATAAAGATGTCACCTGCTTTAATGTAAGTTTTTTTTTATATTAATAAAAAAAATACTTAATTATTACTAAATGTGTTCTTTCTATTTAAATAGTGTAGAAGAAAAGGTCATTTCGCAAGAAATTGTTTTGTTTAACTTGAATCAAATTGGGAATTAATATGATTAATTAATAAATTAATTTGCTTATTCCGGGGATTATAACCTTTTAATATCAGATACGGTATATAGTATTGCTAGGCTTTAACTTAATTTTATAATGTATTATTAACTTCACTGCAGATTTATTAAATTAAATAAGTAAATATAAGATTAATTTAATCTAATCATTTGACCTCTCTATCTCTAGTTCATAAATTGTGTTTTATAACATTAAGACTTGATAGATAGTATTAATCTAAATTTAACATTTTAAAATTGACTTCCGCTAGGATGAATTTTATCCAGACAAAGTAAAATCTTGTTATTTAAGAAAAATGAAAAAGGAAAGAACAGTAAATAATTTTTTTTTTATTTCTTCCTTTTATAACTCAATCCTTTCCATAGAAGGAGTTGTAGGGTAAAGTTCCCTGACCTTATCTCCTATGATTTCCAATGCAGCTAAATTACTGCCATAGTATCCGGAAATTCCAACATCGATGACGTACACCTTTCCGTTAAATTTTGACTTAATCTCTTTGCTAAGAGGCGTATGTCCAATTACCATTCTTTTAACCTTTGAATAAAAAAAAAGAAGCGTTATTATTATTTATCAATCTAAAAAAAAAATTACAAGTATTAAATCAACACATAACTTACCTTTAGCACTTCTAGGACCTTATTTAATTCTTTTTCGGTCATAACATCTTCACTATTAGCAAACTTTCTGTTCCAAAGCGGTCCATCAGATTCAAGTAAGCTAATTTCCTCTTTGGTTACGGCTATTTTTTTCGTCCCAGGGTCAGTTAAAGCATCTGTACATTTCTCAACTACGCTTGCGCCAAGTTGATTGATTTTTTCGATACTTTTATTTGCCCATTGTAAGTTAATACCTCCATGAACAAATAATGTATCCTTTTCAACGATTGCAACAACTTGAAAAGAGGACCTGAATAATTTTCCAATATATCCATTAGAAGAGAATGCGGCAATCCTATTATATTTTGATCCAAAGGATTTGATATCTTCAAAAGTTACATATCTCCAATCTAGCTGAATATTCATGAATTCATGATTACCGAGAAGATTTATCACCTACGGTAAATAAAAAAAGATCTTCATTATGTCGTAATAAAATAAATTATTAAATATGTTAATTGATATATTTAAAAATAATATTTTTACCATTCCTCCAACTACTTCAGCCTCTTTTCGCAATTGTTCGAACAACTTATAAATATTTAGGCAATCAGGACCTCTATCAACTATGTCACCCTATAAATAATTCATTTAATCTTATGAGAAATTTTTTTAAAAAAAATGAAAGTTTGAAAGAGAAATAATACTTGCTACTTGAACTAGAATTCCATTTCCACCAGACCAATTCTTATTATCATCAATCATATCAGCCAATTTCAAGATCCTAATGGTTTGTATATAATCTCCATGCAAGTCTCCTATTGCAACTATTCTGCGAGATGAATCATTTTGAGGGTTAAATCCATTTGACTTGATTATGAAATCAGAATAAAATAGATTTAGGCATAACAAAAGTATTATCAAAAGATATTGTTTTTTGGACGACATGTATAAATGTTTTAGAAAGAAATTTTAGTAGATCATTATCATTATGTTGTAATTCATTGTTTCTATTAATGGGATATTATCTTTTATCACTTCATAATATGTTTGAAATGCTTGTTTTACATTTTTATTATTATGAATGAACGATTTATAATGGATTTTTACTAACTTATACGGAAAGAAAATTTATTATATCATCCGTATCACATGTTATAATCATGTAATCATTGGAATGGTTGGATAATTGGATTGGTTCTTTAAACTTGTGTTGAATTGCTATATCGAGAAAGAGATTGGTTCAATATCGTTCCTGTTATATAAAGTTCCGCGAAAATTTTTTTTTAAGTTTAGGATCTCATGAAACTTTAAAAAAAATTTATCTTATCCTGGACATGTTTATATCACTTTACCGATCATTTGATTGTTAGGAGCGACTTTTATTTTTGAACACTAAATAAATTGGCAAAGAAGTTATCAAAATTACAGAAATGAACACATAAGAATTGGTTTAATAATTTAATAATTTATTAATTTATTGATCAATTTCTGCATAACGTAATAAATTTCATTGTGATATTAATTTTCGTAGCATTGATTATAGATGTTTAAAAATGTGAAAATTTTGACTAATGTGATATCGGGCTTGCTGTTAGCATTTGTTCGTCGTACCAATTTGCTATTTAGTTGTGTTGAGTGTTGATCATTTTTTTTAAATATACGAGAATTTTACACCACCATGTTCTAAACTTCTCCCTCGTTCCAAAAACTAACGTTTGTCTACGGTGAATAATAATTACATTTCTTTCACCTAATCTCTAGTTTCTTATAATTTATAGCATCAAATCATGAATAACTCCCATGTTTTCGAAGATAAACGAGTCTCAGTGTTGTTAGATCAAGCTGCAGAAAAACAAAAAGAGGTACAATTAAGACTAGATGCTCTGAATTCATTTAAACAATTAGTTGGAGAGCAAAGTATTATATTGCAACCCGAAATATTGCATAAAATTAGTGGTTTATTACGAGATTCTGTAAGTGAAATAAAAGAATGGATTGTAGATTTTATGGATTATGCTTTTATGAGAATTGGATTACCGCGGACATTACGGAAAGATAGTATGTTTCTTTTTTGATTTCAACTGGAAAATTTTATTATCAATTATAACTTTAGGTGTAGTAATAGAGAATATATCCTTTTTAATAAGAATAGATTTTGTTTTATTTTATTCTGTTTTATTTTATTTTATTTTTTTTTAATTAGAAAGGGTATAAATCATTGTTAAATAATAAAAGATTTATGTAAATAAAAAAATTATTTCCTTTAAACAAATTATTGTCTCAATGAGATATTATTAATAATTTTGTGAAATAAATATTGTATAATATTGAACCAGGTTTGGATAAAGTATTACCTTCCATAGGATATGTTATCAACTACGAATCTTCTCCTGCTATAATTAAAAAAGCAATACTTTGGAATGCATCAGTTTACCCAATAATATTTGAAAGAGTGTGAGTTCACTTGATGAAAACCTTCTAGTTATTTCTTTTTATAAAAGTTTTTGATTTAAATACAATTATGAAAAAAAAAGAATTCTATTGCTAATTTTCAGACAAAATTTTCTATTTGATTATAAAGAGCCGAAAATTCAACAGATTCCACTTCTCTTTGGAATAATGCTTTATCCATCAAGTCTCAAATTATGAGATTTTTTGATTCAGAAGATACAAATCAAGGTGTTAAAATTTGTGCTGTTAAGTACCTGGTAGTGATCGCAAAGGTTCAATCTCGTCGTATGCCGGATTCTTTGGTAATTTTTAATAATTGAATCAGTATTTGATTAAGAATAAAAAAATTGAATTGGAATATTTACCTTTTGATTTTCTTTTTTTTTTAATAAGGGTAAACCCGAAGAAGATATTTCGTTGTCTTATTGTCCGCCTTTACACCCCATATTGGATTTACAATATCTTGAAAAAGAGTCAATTTCAATTGTTAATGGAATGTTGATGGTGATGCGGACAGAGTTAGTATAATTAAAAAAATATCGTTTCATTATTATATAAGTTATTAACATTATATTTATTAAAGGACAAGTAGCGTCATTACAGCTATGATCAATGCATTTGGACCTCTATTGAGGGTAAGACCACAATATGTTTTAACATTTGTTAATCATGTGGTATCATGGACTAAAATTCCAGAAAGGAATTTGCGTTTAAGTCAATTTCAGATAAAGAGTGTTAATAAGTCTATGAAGGTGCAATTGATGGCATTATTAAGGTGATTTTGATAATTTTTAATTTTCTCCAACTTTTTTTTTTAGATCTTAGAAGAAAAGATTTATTAACAATTAAATTTTATTTAAACAATTTAATTAGAATCCATGAAAATGCGCCTTTCGTTATGGAAATTTTTAATGTTATAATTGCATTAGGAGGCAAGAATGATCCTTCAAAGTTTCCAAGACAATTTCGTAGGCATTTACAAAGGGATACCGTTGAGGAAAATGGACGCGGAGCTGTACAAAGAATTCCAAATCCACAGCAATCAAATATTAGTGTAAGTTAATTTTTGAAATCAAATTTTTTTTTTTTAAGCTAAGCTACAATATAAATAATAATTTATTAATAATTTTTTTTTCTTATTATAATGTTCTTCCCATAAAAGTTTGATCCTTCACAATTCGCACTTCCTTTCGTCGTCGAAGTTATTTGTTTAGTTTTAAAAACGATTCCGCAAGAAAGATTGAATCAAGCTAAAAAGGTTTATAGAATGTTAATCTTTTATTTTTTCACCCGGTTACCATAATATATATATGGTCAAAACTCGATAAGCAGATCCCTATGCTTTATTTGGGAAAACTTGAAAATTGGTATATTGACATTATTGTTAAATTGTATAAAATAATATCAAATATCAAATTTGCTTATCGAATTTTGACTATATAGGTATGCCATTCTAGATTAAAAGAATTTAAAACACTAAGCGGATCAATATATGTGTCTAATTTCGTGATTAAAACTTCAATAAAATGATGATCTTGTACATAAATTATATCATTAATTTGCTAATTGTTTATTTAATATATTATCTTTATTTCAAATGTTGTTAGGCAATACAAGAACGAAATGCAAGACAAACAGCACCAGCACCGCAACTTGAAGCTGCTGATCTAAAACCAAAAATTCGGGATCAAAAACCACGTGATCCACGTTTAGAAGAAGAGGAAGAGGAAGAAGAAGAGGAGGAGGATGATGATGAAAAGGTGATGATTGTTGAAAGCGAGAGTTTAGAAAGGGTGATAGATGAAATCGTCCAAGACATACCTATAGAGTCAGATTCTGATTTATCAGTTGATTTGGATAATAGAAAAGTTAAATTTGAACCTACACCTCCTCCATATGAAGTTAATGATATGGATATCGAGGACATTTATAGTGATGATGTTGTCGCAGAACCACCAAAACCCGATATGATGGAGGAAATAACTCCTACTCCACCTATTGAATCTACGCCGGAACCACAAGCTTTACCTGTTCCTGCTTTCAAATTTCAACCCTATGCTCTTCCACCTCCCGAATCTTTATCACAAGAACAATCTAATTCTTTTATAAAGAACACTTTTAAAAATATATTGGACGTTGAAGCTGCACTATCTGATGTAAAGGATAAACGTTCGAATGTTGTTCTTACAACTCTGTCGAATGGTAAAAGACTGACAAAATCGCAATTACACATAATGGCCTCAAGG
Organism: Glomus cerebriforme; assembly: GCA_003550305.1. Lineage (NCBI taxonomy): Eukaryota > Fungi > Glomeromycota > Glomeromycetes > Glomerales > Glomeraceae > Glomus > Glomus cerebriforme. The sequence goes on along the minus strand of QKYT01000358.1, from coordinate 81,569 downwards.
TTCTTGACACGAGGTCTTGAAGCTTCTGAACATGATCGTAAACAATTTGATGAGTTAAGAGAAATGATTATTCAGTTTATACTCGAAGATTTTAGAAATAGGTTAATTTTATTTGGTGGCTCTTTATTTTTTTTTAGAGGAAAATGAATTTACCAATTATTTTATATATATTTTTTTTTTATCAGAACGGAATTTGCGTTAACGTGGCTTGATGAAGAATGGTATCATGACTCTATTGTGTTACATAAAGATCCATCATATGTAAGAACTATAGAATTTATTATTTTTTTATTCACGTTATTATTAATAAAAATATATTATTATTATATTATTTTTTTTAGACCCCCAATTATTCGATATGGTTATGTCGATTGTTAGATAGAATTATGCCAGCACTTGAAGATCGCATATTTACACAATTTCTTTTGGATGTTCCCGAGCTATTTGAGGATGCTGTTGATCGCATCAAAATCTTTTGTAATGACCCCGATAGGTGATTAAATCGCATCTTGAAAGTAGTTTTATAAAGCTTCGTCCAAATTAATCATTTCTTGTTTTTTTTTTATTTTATAGGAGTACTCTTGGATTCACTACTCTAAGCGAATTGATTGAACTTCGACCGCCAGCAAGACCATTTTGTTTAAAAATCTTATTAGCATATTGTTTGCATAGAGGTTAGAATAGATAATAATCATTTTAATATATTTTTATTAGAATAACGTGAAGATTCTTTAAATCAATTCCAGGTGAACGATTAAGAAGTTCGGCTATTACTACTGCTAACAAATGGTTTCCTGATCATCCAGTGATCAGTAGCGAGGTTGAATCTTTTGCGTTGCAGTCATTGAAACAGCTTTCCCAAGAAATACCGCCTCCAACTTATGATTATCATTATCATCATAGTGAAGCTTCAGGTTTAATAAAAGACGAAACAAAAGAAGAAGAAAGGAAATGGACGCAAATAGATGTAGAACGTCATCTTGATTTATTTCTTTCTTTGTGTGCAAAAAAAAGACAATTATTCGAAGAGTATATAATATGTTATTTTGTTTTGCTTCAGTTTTTTTAAAGACTTTAACAAATCTAACAAATATAATCAACTTTTAAAGACTAGTTTCAATCTATATTAAATCATCAGATTCCATTCAAAAGATGATTCGAAATTATTCACAAAAGATTATTGATACAATTGGGTTAGCTGGATTAATAGACTTATTCCAAACTTTTCCCGATGGTGCCGAAGATTTTGTATTGAGATTGTTAATTGTATATACAAATAAGACAGGTAATTATTAATTTAACGTTATGCGGGTTTATCTATTCTTAGTATTTCTATTAATGATTTTTATATAATTTAGTGCAACCGCCAGTTCAACTAATAAATACCGCCAAGTCTGTTATCGTGCAGAGAAATCTGGACGGAAGATTTCTATTTCCGATCATTGCATACTTCGATAAGGTAAGCCAAACTATACAAAACTTTTTCATCTAAAATTATAATGATTAATTTGTTAAAATTAACTTTTTTTTTTTAAAAAAACAAAAAAGGAAGAAATACTGCGTCATCTTCCTAAAGTCATATTAACACTTGATTCAACCGAAAAACAACGAGAAATTGTAAAGAAAGTTTTCTCGAAGATTATAACAGTTTCTGCAAAAACTCCTACACCATTAGAACCAAGAGAACTTTTAGTTTTTTTACATCAATTGAAACAAAATGAGGTTTCATTAAAACACTCTGTCGAAGGTATGCATTTGTTTATATGTTAATGCTGTTATGAGTCATATGCTTAATTCCTTATTTTTAAAAATTTTGTAGCAATTCATGTGTGTTTCAAGTTAACAAATATATTCACTTCACAAATATTGGGTGCAGTTTTGCAACATTTATCTGTACAACCCGAACTACCTCCGCCTTTTATGAGAACGGTATGATTTTTTTGATTATTTTAAAGCATTATTCTTATTAATATATTAAAATTTTTTTGTTTATAGGTGACATTAAGTGTTAGAACATATAAAAATTTATCAGGATTTGTAAATGAATTATTGTTGCGATATATTAATCAGATTTGGCAGAATGAGATGTTGCGTAAAGGATTTATATTATACTGTACAGAATATTGCCTTAAGGTATGTATTACGTTTTAAATATTTATTAGTGGTAATGATATATTATTTATATCCTTATTTTTGTTTCATTTAGATACAACCAAATGATTTTAAATTCTTATTACGGTTACCTAAAACTCAAATATTAGAAGTATTAGAACAAAAGGATCCCACATTAAAAAAGCAATTTAGAAAGACTATACTAGATTCTAATGCAGATCAAAGACGTTTACTCCCAGGGTATTTGATTGAATTGTTAGAAATTAATAGTTAAATTTTGATTTTCATATAAAGAAGAATAAATTTTATTTGGTAAAAGTTTGTAATTTATTAGTATAACTTTTCTGATCAATTTATATAAAATCAATAAAATAATATCTTGTGGCAAATATTGGCAGGTTTACATAAAATTCATAAGTTTTGGTCCTTTCATAGATAATTGATATAAAATTGATTCAACTTTTTTTTTTTTTTGATATAATAATGCTTTATGATTTGTTAAAATCTTATATTATTTATCTCTGATATTATTATTAAATATAATGGTATATATGGTAGAGGTCTACCATGAGAAAATTACTCCTGAATGATGAGAATGATGATATACAGGTTTCTTATTATATGATAGTCCCTTCCAAAAGAACCAGCCACCTAAGGATATCTCCAAATATGGTAAAAAACGCTACGGCCGGCATAACTGCTGTGTGATCTATAGATTCTTCTAGTACTAATATAATTAATACAGATAATACATTCAATGCTATTAATCCCAAAGCTGCAATAAATCTGCATTTTTTTTTTTGATCTCTGTGACCACATTTACTTCATAACTCCACTATGATTTATCTTACAAAAATACTTCAATGGCATAATTATGATAATCATTAGTCGCATTCCTTCCTGTAAAATGTATCCAGATAATAATTGAAGCGCTTTGTAACTTATTGAATCATGTAATATTGCAAATGAACATATCAAACAAACTATCTTTTTAAACGCGCGGATATCTTTTTTAAATTTTACAGATCAACCGAAAAATAAGAAATTGTTTCTTGAGATCGAATCGTTGATTTTTTAATATCGAGGACCTTCAGTCAAGAAATCAGGAGGATATTGAGAATATTGCTGTTGGAAAGATTTACGATCTTGGCATATCGGATAATAATAGATGCTAAATAATAATGTACTTTGTAAATGTTCCTTTGGTCGGATGATATCACTAGTCACTACCTTTATACTAGAAAACTGATTATTCTCACGTGCAATGAATGGACAAATAGGGAATGATTTTTAACGATGTTAGATCAACATATACGCCATGTGGTATAAAGTAAAGCATAAATTTTGATTTCTCTCAACATCAATCTAATTTACTATCAAAAACTATTTCTTTTTTATCTATTATCCTATTTTTTTTTTCGTTATTTGTTGAATTCTTGTTTTTATTATTATTATTTCTTTTTTCTTTTATATTCTTCTTGAAATGTTTCAACAAGTTAAAACAGGTTATTTTATTTTATTTTATTTTATTTTATTTTTTTTTCTTTGAAGTATTGAGCAATATTAATTCAGATTTAAATTGATCGTTCTTTACTTTTTAGTTGTATCATATGTGGCCGGCACGTCAACGCTTCGTCAGTACGATCTTGGTGAGCAAGTTGCCAGTGCAGGTTTATGGAAGATTTATACAGGTATATGAATAATTTATTAAACAAATTTTAATGTTTCAATTTAATCTAATCAAATTGCTTTTGACAGGCACTAAAAAAACGACAGGACAAAAAGTAGCCGTATTTGTGGGTATTAGAAAACAATAACGTCTTAAAAATAATTAGATTTTGTCTAAATATGAATATTACATTATTTTAGATGTTTGAAAAAAAGATTATAGATAATCCCTTAAGAAAAGGTTATGATAGAAAAGAGACCGAAAAGGTTTATGCAGTTTTGAAAAAGGAGGTATTAAGAAAATAAGAAAATATTATTTATATTATTTTAGAGAAATCATAAAATTTATAAATATATTTATATATAATTTTAGGCTAGTCAATTGTCGCGACTTCGCCATCCATCACTATTAGAAGTTGTGGAAGCTGTTGAAGAATCAAGAACAGTTATTACATTTGCAACTGAACCTGTTTTAGCTTCTCTTTCTAATTTACTTGGGAATTATGATAATTTATCTCCTATTCCAGATGATATTAAGACTTTTGATATGGATGAATTAGAGGTATAATGATTTTAAAATTATTTAGACAACTTTATTGAGTGGAATGTATTTTTTAAAATAGTTTTGTATAGATTCAGAAAGGTTTACTTCAAGTCGGAAAAGGTTTACAGTTTTGCCATAATGATGCCAAAATTGTTCATTCAAATCTTGTTCCAGAAGCAATATTTGTAAATGCAAAGGTAGAGAATAGAATAACTTTTAATTATGAAAAATTTATTATTTAAAGACTTCACTGATATTTTGTTTTAATTTATTAGGGAGACTGGAAAATTGGAGGGTAAATAAATTTATTTTATTTAAATTAGATTTTTTTCTTAATTTTAATATCTATCAAAAAAAACATTACAGGTTCGGATTCAGCACTTTCCTCAATAATTCTGATTCCCCAGTGCCTTACGAATATCCAGATTATGATGTGCGAATACCAAGTTATGCGCAAAAAAATTATGATTATATGGGTAAATATACATGAAGGATAGATTTAAATTAATTCTTTTTAAAAAAATAATTTACTTATCGGTTTCGATTTTTTTGTGGTTTTTAGCACCAGAGTACGTGTTGGATGAGAATCTGGATTTTGCGAATGACATGTTTGCGCTTGGTTGTTTAATATATACGGTACATAGTCATGGCAAACCTCCAATGGAAAGCCATAATAGTGGTCGCACGTATCGAAAAAATATTGATAATATATCATCGATAAATTACAATCATCTTCCTTATCATCTTCATGGTAATTTGAAATAATAATAACGCAGATTTATTCATTTCTTATTATTTAGATATTAATCGTTTTATATGTTTTATTGTTTAGAGGTTATGTTTAATCTTATTACGCGATATCCATCTCAGAGAATGACGGCGGTTGAATTTCAGTCAAGCAAATACTTTGATAATGTCTTGGTTTCAACCGTGAAATTCTTTGAAAGTTTTCCTGAAAAATCTGCAGATGACAAAGCAAATTTTATGAAGGGTTTAATTCGAATTTTGCCACAATTTCCTGAGAGAGTATTAGTTCGCAAGGTAATATTTGAATTATTTTATTTTTTATAAGTATGAATAATTGGTAGTCTAACTAAATTTTTAAATTCAGATTTTACCTTCTCTTCTTCAAGAAATAAAAGATCATTCCCTTTTGGCTTTTACTCTTCCTAATATTTTCTATATAGCACAAAAATTACCTCCTAATGATTTTTGTGAAAAAGTTCTTAACCCTCTTAAACCAGTATTTTCGGTTTCTGAACCAATGCAGAATATGATAACTTGTCTAGACAATATTGATTTGTTTCAACAAAAGACCTCATCTTATATATTTAAAGAAGGTGTGTTGTAATTGAATTTATAAAATTAATGAAAATTTACTAACATTAAGTTTCATAGATGTAATGCCCTTAATTTATCATGCATTGGAAGTAACGTCACCTGCAATACAGGACAAAGTTCTTAAAGTTATTCCAACAATAGCTGATTCTTTAGATATTTCGACTGTTAAAGTTTCATTATTTCCAAGAATTCAGGTATGTAGACTTATTATAATATATTTTTAACAACATAGTTTTAATTATAATTAATGATTAATTATTTATATAATTAACAGAATTTGTTTGTCCATACTACAATATTATCCATTAAAATTACAACTTTGATTTGTCTCCAATCATTAATTAAATTATTGGACAATGTAGGTGATTTATTTTTAATTTAGTTTATTGATTATAATTAATTATAATAATATTAATTTTTTTTTTCGTTGCATAGTTTACTATAACGGAAAAACTTATACCTTTGTTAAAAGGCATCAAGACAAAAGAACCTAGCGTAATGGTAAATAATTCTTAATTATATTTTTTTATAAAATTCGTTTTGAAATTTAAATTTTAAAATAATTTATATAGATTTCAACACTTTCTGTGTTTGAAGAGATGGGTAAGAATGGAGAAAAAGATGTTATTGCTACCGAAATAATACCTCAATTATGGAGATTGTCTATTGTCCCAACGTTAAATCTTCAACAGGTAAAGAATACAATTTATTTAAACGTAATTTTCTACGCTGAATTAATTTTTTCTTTTGATTTTTTTCTTAGTTTCAAAAATTCATGAATGTGATCAAAAAATTGTCTACGAAAGTTGAGCAGGATCATTCTCGTCAACTTCAAGACATCAGGACAATTGAAGATAATACAAAGAAATTTGTAGAAGGGGGTAAAGATAATTATAATGATAAAGTTCCTGTTGATTTTGAGAAACTTGTTGGTTCATCAGGAGGAGCAATAAACGGTAGTACAAGTAGCAGCATCAGTAATGGTGCTATCGAAAGTCTACCGGATCCTTTTGATACACCGAGTAATAATCGTGTTTCTGAATTTATGACTGCTTTGGGATCTTCTAACATGGTAACATTTTTTAAACATATTCTCTTTTTAATATTTCATAGAATTTACTAATAATTTTAATTTTTATTAGAATTCAACGACAAGCAATGGAAGATTGTCATCATCATCCGATTTCTTTATAACAGAAGGAGGAATTGCACCAATATCACCAAAACCTCGTAATTCCTTAAATTCAACAAATTCTTTCGCAGGAAATAAAGCTAATTCACCAAGACAATCAATAAATTCACATTCTGCAATATCCACATCTTCCTTTAATACAATTCCATCATTACCACCACCAAATTCTTCAAAAACAGGAACACTTTCAACAACATCAAATTCGATTTCATCAAGTCTATTTAATTCAATAGCAGCAACTTCACGAAATCCTCAACAAAATTTTGATTATTCAAATACGATTAATACAAAGAATACAATTCAACCATTATCATCGAATACATCAAGCAATTTATATTCTTCCAATACAAATTCAAACGCAACAAGTTTTAATTCACAATTTAATTCAATGTCATCATTGCAAAACAATAATAATACATTTGATACAAATAAGACGAATTATATTCCGTCTCAACCTATATTTAATAACGGAAGTATACTTCAACCCATAAGTTCAAATAAATCAGGGTTAAATAATAATAATTCAGGTACTAATCAAAAAATAAGCAAAGGAGATTTAACAATGTTTGATCCTTATTCATAAATTTTATTTGTTAGGGAAATAAGTATGCATTTATTTGGTGGGATCATATATTTAGAAATAGAGAATGTATAATATATATATATATTTTTTTATATTTTTGTTAAAATTACTTAAATAAATTATACCATGTATGATAATATTATTTTATATTAATTGATTTTTTTTTTTAAATATATAGTGAAGGTTAATGGAAATCCATATAATTAGTATAATAGATTTGTTATTCAGGATTGTTTTTTTATCAAAGATTGGATAAAATTCGTTTTAATATTAATATAATCAAATTTATTGATGTCTTTATTGAAGCTTTGAATAACTTAAAAGTTTTCATTTGATATGTTAATAAAACAAATAAATTGGTATCGTGATAACTGCATTTAATCTATTTTCATTAAGAAATTTCTTTTTTTTTTTAATGAAAGGGAAAGCTTAAAAGCTTATGGAGTAAATGACCTAAATGAAGAGAACTTTGAAATTATAATGTAAAAAGACCTACCTTCAACAATTAATATTTGATGCCTACGATTTTATCAATGGAGAATTAGTTCGAAGAGCATCTATCCCTCCTCTAGCTCCTCCTCAATACTTTTAAAGGATTAATATTATAATGTAACAATATAAATTTAAAAAGAAAAATAGTAAAAGAGGAGGATATTGCAACTATAACTAAAATTATATTATCTCAAAGTAGATGTGAAATTATCATTATAAATGAAAATAATTCAAAAATAAATTATATATTGTTTTAGAATTACATTTTATTTAAAGAAATTAGGTATAGCAGGAAAAAGGATAGTTTCGTTTAAATTACACTTACTATAATATATAATGATCTCAAGAAGAAATTGAAATTTGTATTTTCTAATAGGATCAAAAAGAAACTTAGTAAAATAATGTAATGATAAATGAAAATACAAGGAATGAATCAGGTAAAAACAAATAACTAATGTAAAACAAATTAGATATTCATAAGAATTAAAAGTGACGAAAGAGAAAGGAATTACCTTTACAACTAAATTTTCGTTATTTCAAAGCAAATGTAAATTCTACACTCAGTGACTTGGGGAATCATGAGAACAACTCAACACATCAGTCAACACACTCATGCAGTATGCTAGAATATAACAAGGAACAGAATAATCCCACTAAGAACTTTTTCAATCAGGTTTTTTTTTTTTGGTATATTCATAAAAATAGAAAAAAAGGGGACATTAACATGTCAAATGAGTGATTGAATACCTGCAATATACCTGTTTTGGATAAATTTAATCTTTTACCAGGTTATCACCAAATTGATTCCAAAATGGTATTAAATCTATAATTGTTTATCGTAAGATCTGCGTATCAATGATAACAATGCAAATTATTTACGTTCACTGCAGTGACTGCACCATGTAATATTGTTACACATCAATAAATGTATTTATTTGATCGATAATGTGATGATTGAATACTTTCTTCATATCATTATATGAATTAATTATCGAATGAAGTTTAATGTGATCAAAACGATTGGTCAGAATTTTCACCCACGTGATTTTGTCGGCGTGACTAAAATACCTAATAATTCTGATCCTTTCTAGTCAATTATTATTTTGTTGTAAATGTTTCCATTCTATTACAAACATATAATCTCCATTTGATGACATTAAATTATAGGTATCGTAAGTGTTTGGCCTATAAAAATATTTTAAATATTTCAAAATTTATTTTCTTTTTAAAAATGACTTTGCTATTACTTATCTTTTAAAAATTACCTTCAAGAGTAGTGTGTCAATCCAATAACCGTTTATCCATATATTTATCATATCTGTTATCCGGCGGATATCAGAATAAGTTTTTTTAAACGGATCGGATAGACGGACAAACGGATAGTTTAACACTTTAACGAATTATCCGTTTTAATTTGTGAGATTGAATGTAATCCGGATAATCGGAGGATTCAAATTCGGATGACGGATAATGGATATTATCTTGCATTTCAACATTTTTTATATTTAATTGTTGTTCCCTAGAATCCAAAAAGATAAAAGCGAATTGTAGTGAAAAGAAAGACAAGTTAAATTTATAATTTTATCCTATTATTGCTGTAGTAGTGCTCGAAATTAATTTAACATTTTATCTTTCAGCTATTATTTTTCTTATATAAAATTGATACCGTATAGAATATACAATATGTTCAATATGTTGTTTGATTAACTTAATGTAAGATGTTTCCGATTTTTGCAATTTGAGAGGGTTAGAATATTATTATATATAGATTAATTTTACCTTTCTCTTTCTAATTAAAATTTAGAGAAAAAGATTAACAACTATCTGACTGACTGTCAGAAGGCGCAAAGTTGATGTGATATCTAAAAAATAAAAATGGAAATTTGGAAATTGTGGGCATACTGACATAAGAGAAGAACACGCAATATACATTTTCGTCCTTTTGATTGTATACACGATAGCTGCAGCAATGATTTCATATTCAGGAACTTTGTATAGATACCAACTGAATAATATGGTTTCTCAACTTGTCCATACTCTTTGTCATTAGTCATATTTTTTAAAATTGTGATTTATTATTAGTATATAACCATTAATCGTATCTGGTATATAATTAATAAATTTCACGGATCATACATGGTTAGGAAAGATTAAATATGCGTAAATGAATGGATTGAATTGTATTATAATGAAAGTCAGAATTGTATCTATTTTAATAACTGACTGACTTATCATAATTCCGGGCCTACAGTCAATAGTAAAATTCTTTTGACACATATATATTTCTGGGTCCTTACTTTTTCGTTATTAAAATTTACAATTTTATATTTTGATTTACGTAAAATTATTGATCGTCGGATTGCATACACTTTTTCTTATATAAGCCGATCTTTTTCGACTATCTCCTTTTGTCCAAAAAAAAAAAAAAATTAAAATTCTATGTCATCAAATAATATTACTCTAATAGAAGAAAATTCTATAAACACAATAAAATTTGAGCCAAATTTCTATTTTTCCAATGAAAAAGAATCAAGATTATGGAATAATAAATTATGGCATATTATATCAGAAGCAAATGTTTCTTTTAATAAAGATATATTTTGGAAAGTTGTGGTATGGTAAAAATAATTGTTTTAAAAACAACGAGTTTAAATATTTTTTAAAAGAAACAAATCGTAATAGGAACGTTGGACTAATGAAGTGCATTTAGTCATTCCACCGATTGAACGGGTTGAAATCATAAGTGATATTGAAAATGAAACATATCAAGGATTAATACATAATGAATTGTCCGCAAATATAAATCCTGTACGAAGTATTAAAAGAAAATTAATTCCTAAAAGAAAGAATAAAGATGAAGAACTGGAAGAATTAGTTGAATATTATATGGATGAGAATTTGAATGGTATATTTGTGTTTAAAAATTGAATTCGTATTTATAAATTTAATTCTGTTTAAAGAGTAATACACTTACATAAAATCTATATTTAATTAGAAAGTCGAGTCATTTATACACCAATAATATCGAATTTTAAAGAACCTTTACAAGAAAATATTCCTTTTTATTATCCGAAGGTAATCAAATCATATATTTTTGTTATTTTATTTAATAATAAATTTACTAACTATTTTTGCATAATTAGGTATTCAATTTTAGTTATGTTTATAGGGAATACAACAGTGATTCAGATATTGATTGTCAATCACAAATATCAATTGAAATTATTCCCTTACCACAATCTGTTCAATTTACTGATAAAATGGTAGGTTTCAAAAGGATATTTTTAAGTCAATTCTTTAAAAAAATTATTGAATTAAATTTTTAAAAATTTTAGAAATATGTGTATAAACAGTTATTCAAGAAATTATATAAATGGTGTCAAAATACATCAATGGGTTATGAAAAGCGTTTTCATCATGATTTGTTAGTACCAAAAGAATTATATAAAGAAACTTATCAAAGATTAAAAAGTAAATATGCGACAGATCTAGTTAGGTAATTTCTTTTTAAAATTTTCCTTTTTATTTTATTTTTTATATTAATATTAACCGCTTTATTATATATATATATATACGTATGTATAATGGAATAGAAATTGGACAGAAAAAACAGATCCAATAAAATTTGTGTTTGAAGATATTGCAATAGCAAGTTGGCTAATTGCCTTATGGGAATTAGAAAGAATCGAACAAAAATCTTCAAAATTACAGACTTTTATTGATTTAGGTTGTGGTAATGGATTATTAACTTTTATTCTATCATCTGAAGGATATGTTGGATTTGGGATTGATTTAAAAAAAAGAAAAATATGGGATAAGTTCATTGAGAAGGGTGCTAATTTAATAGGTAAGTTTTTTTGGGGAGAAATTATATGATAATTTTTTAAAAAAATTTTATTACTTAATTTAGAGGAAGCAATACAGCCGAATTTAATAACTTATCCCAATACAGATTGGATAATAGGGAATCATGCAGATGAATTAGTTCCATGGTAATAATTATAGTTACGTGATAAAAGTAATATTTATTTATTTATTCATTATCATTATGATTTATGTAGGATACCTATAATAGCTTCAAAATCGTCACCTTTTACTAAGTAATTATTATTAATTATATTTCCTTATCTAATTCTTGTTAAATTATTAATTATTAATATTTATTTCTATTTAGACTAATGGTAATTCCATGTTGTTTCTATTCATTAACTGGTTTAAAATATACATTTCCGAATCAAATAATAACTTCAGGAAAATATAAAGCATATCAGGAATACATTCAAGATATAATAAGTAAATGTGGATTTATTACAGAAATTGATTGGCTGAGAATTCCTAGCACAAAAAATGTTGTATTAGTTGGAAGAAAAAGAGTCGACATTGGTAAATTTTTATTTCTTTTTTACAAAAAGATTTAAAGAAAATTTTAATTAATTTATTTTTTTTTGTTTCTTAGATAATAAAGTAAAAGATCAAATCAATCAATTAATATTAGATGCTGGATCCGTTATCATTAGAAAATAATTTTATTTCCATTTTCTGCTGCTTTTGATACCAATAAATTACCTTTCTAATATTTTAGATCTTTAACCATAATTATCCTAACAATTCAATTATCATATGCTATTAATGATGTGATTATTATATTTAAAATTTGTTTCAAATAAGAAATTTACATTGTCAAATAAATTATAATGAAAAAAGAAAATATTTATAAGAACTATTAGTAATATACAGTATACTTTTTTAATAATAGTGTGTGTGTGTCTATTTATATTACGTAGGGAAAATTAAAAAATTAAGTTCGCGTATCTGTTGTGCAATAGTATTTTTTTAATATCATTGATTGTTGACATCTGTCATCAGGAAATCTTAAGAATTGTACTAGAAATATAATACAATATTTTATCTTCAAATGTTGCGGGAAATATTTTTGTAATACAATAATTTGTTTATAACAAAATTTAATCTTCAGACTGGAAATATGAATCAACATTAGATCTCTATTTCACAAAGGAATGGTGATACTAATGAACCAATTAAGTAATTCTTGTTCAGCATCTTTTCGAGTAATATCCATATTATGTATATTTTCTTCTGCTTATGAATTCATATCTTCGTTAAAGAAGGATTTATTTTCTATTTATTCATGTACTTTGATAAGTCCGATTTATTTTTAACGAGCTATTTAGATCAGAAGATATATCGAATCGTTATTTTTTGTGATACACTTATATTGAAGGTAAAGTAAACGCTGATCGTTTAGGTAATACGAGCGAAGGCAGATGAAATTTACGACACAGATGCTCTTCTAACATTATTTCAACAAAAATATTAATATAATTATAAAAAAAAAGTCTTTCATTATAAAAAAAAAAGATACCAATCGGGAATTATTTAATCGGAAAATTTAGCTGCTTTTCGGATAAAATAAATTCAAAAACTTATTAAGATTCATCAATTAACCCATTTTAGAAATAAGATACTAATCTAGCATAAATATTTTTCTAAATCGAAATTGATAGCCCAAACCTTGATTTATTCCCATAAACAATTAACAATTGGAATATATTTGACGTATTTGCAAAATTAAGATTTAAATACCCTTTTTTATGACGTCATTACTCATTAATATAATTATTTCATATTATTGGCCATAATATAATCAGTACTGTCAGTATTGTCGTACATTATTTGAATTAAGGAATTCTAGGCGGAATTTACATCATGTTCGGTAAGTCAAATAAAACAAACAAAAATAAAACTAAAACTATCGCAATTTAAAAAATTTTGATGTCATACGCAGATCATCTAGTACGATATTGTGTAGCGTCAAACATGTATTTCTAAAAGCATTTTCTTTTTTTTTTAAAAAAAAATTTTTTTCACCTCCTTTTCTAATATTTCATATTTTTTTTCTGTAAATATGGCTTCAAAATTAAATGATGATTGTTTATATTATATTTTTCAATATTTAGAGGAAGATTCTTTAACATTATTTGCGTGTATTCTTGTAGATAAACAATGGTGTCGAAATGCTATTCCAATTTTATGGAGTAATCCTTGGAAGGAAAGTAAAGGATATTTTAGAGCAATCAAATTAATTGATACGTATATCTCAACTTTATCAGAGGAAACGAAACAAGATTTAATCAATGAAATAATCATTAAACCTAACCTTATGACGTCGAATACAACTTTTGAGTATGAAAAATATATGAAAAGTTTAAATGTTTTTGAACTTGAATATCGTATTAGAAAATGGGTATCTTCTCAACCTGTTCGATTTAATTTTACCACTACTCAACGTAAAATCAAAGGGGGAAAAAATACCACGGTACTTCAACCAGATTATGATCGTGACACAAGGATTTTGATGTCAGAACTTTTATATTTATTCCTTAAAAATTCATCAAAGATCGATACACTTTATGTTTCAGATTTTGATAAGAATTTTTCTTTCATTTTGAAGATTGCTGATGAGGAACCGGAAGCTAGGAAGTGTCTTCAAAATTTACAACATTTAAGGATAAGCACACATCAACCGATTTCAACATCTTTAACTAGGTTATCAGAGCTTTCTCATAACATTGAACACTTGGAAATTGAAAATTGTAACGTTAATTCATTTGAATTAAAAAAATTGATTAACGTACAAAGAAATTTAAAAGGTTTAACCGTAGAATTTGTCGTGAATCAACCGTATCAAATTCAAGATTCTGACAATGTTTTAAGTGAATTATCAACTAAAGCGAAATCGATCACGAGAATTGAAATCAGGGATGCGGCGGATATATTTATAATTTTTAATAGTTTTGTGAATTTAATTGAATTAATTATCAATAATACTGATAAATGTGACCTACAAAAATGGAAACATTTATCAAAAGTAGAATCTTTGAAGAAATTAAAAAAATTAGTTGTTAATAATAAAAAAGGTCCAGTTTATTTTAATATTATATCGGATTTTATTGACAAGTCTTCTTGTAATTTGGATCAGATCGCTATTTCGTCCATAAAACCTCAAGATCCGGATCATGTAGGTAATTTAATCAAGTCCATCAGCAAGAATTGTTCAAATCTCTCGGTATTTAAAGGGTTGATCAGTAAAGATCACATAAATGAATTCTCTCATTTATTACAGAATTGTAATAATCTCAAATATTTACACATTTATCCAGTAAGAACATCTTGGGAGAAAGAAATTTATAAATTTGATGATCTATTACAACAATTGATAAAGTATCTACCATTTAATTTGAAAAAGTTATTCTTAGAAAATGGTTGGTTAATATCTGAGATAGATTTGTTTAAAACTTTTGTGGAGGGAAGAAAATCGTTGGACTTATCATTAATTTCTTTTCATGCTTATCGATCTATTACTTATGAATATCAAGAATTGGGGGATATATGTGAGAATTATAAAGAGAATGGTTATTTGTTAGATTATCACTTTTATTTTAAGTAACGTTGAATAAGTTGATTTCGAAATAGGAATTTTATTATTAAGTGAGAGTGAGGAATTTGGTTTTTTTTCATTATCGTATATTTCTTGATGTTATATGTAAACTTTTCTTTTGATGACAAATAAAAAGTATGATGTGATGTGTTTACGTGCGTAAATTCGTAATTATGGATAAAAATTTATATCCCACGAAAGAAAATAAATTCAATTAATCAATTTTTTCAATTTTATTATAACAAAAAACGTAGATTTACATATTTACAAATTGTCTGATTTGAATAGCATATATTTGACAGGCGATGCATCGGGATGTTTTTTAAGATAAATAATTTGCTCAAAATACATCCCATACCGAAATCCATTATTTTTTTTTTTAAAAAAAATTTTTATTGAAAATTTCATTTCATTATTTACTTAAAATCTCATTTGATTGTTTACTTAAATTAGACATAAATTTAATTTTTTATATTTTTATTTATAAATGATGAATAATGCAAATAACAAATTTATATATAAAAATAATACCTGAAGGATCAAAGTCAAATATTAATTTATCAGCTATTTAGATTATAAAATTTCAGAAGAAATTTGAATATTTTATGAATCGTTAGTAATTAATGAATTTCAAAATTCTTTTTTAATATAAAATATAAAGCATACTGCACATCTTAGTGTTAACTTACATCCAGGAAGTTAAAAGTCTTTACAATTTTAAATAAATGAAGGAATGAGTCTTTTTCATATTTATTATTTACAAATAAGACAATATTAACGATAATTACAAGATCAACGATGACAACCTTTCACAACCAAGTCAGATGACAATAACAAGCTCCTGATATCTTCTTTCTCCTAATCCCAACGATTCCCTTTGGCAGTGGAAACTCTATATGGATATTACCTAAAAGCCCTTATTAGATAGTTTAATCTATGTTCAAAAGTCAAGAATCGAGTATATTAATTATGAAATTCAGCAAATCAGCTGCGACTCGAAATATGACTATTACCTTCCATTAACTCCATTAACGTGAAGAAGGATATGTTTAAATTATTAAATAAATATATATATACAGTATATATTAGTATTCACAATAAAAAATGCTTTACTCTAGTCCTACTATATGCGTTCGTACCATAGAAAAATAATAAAAATACTTCTTTACAAAAAAAAAATAAGAAAATGAGAAAATGTCTCTAAAATATTTTTTAAAAAGAAAAAAATCAAAAGGTTTAAAGTTTAATTTAAACTATCAATTACCAAGAATCTAAGAATCATCTATTAAAAAAAGAGTAAAAATTAATAAAACTAAATATTAGAAGGTAAAAAGGGAATAAATACTCAAAAAGGCTTCAACTTAATAAAGATCCTTAAAAAGAAAACAAGAAAAAGTTATAACTTGAACCACTTTCCATATTAAATACAGACAGAGAGTATGAAAAATTTGTTATATAATTAATATAATTAGAGTAATGAGTGAAAAAATTGAGACCAGATAATAGCTCTATCTGGTTTTACTATGGAATGTAGCATAATTACACTACAGTCAACTCTCTCCAAGTATATTCCCCTTGGGACCATAGACTTTTGTGCATTTAGAGAGGTTGTGCACTTATAGAGAGTAAATTACTTAGTAATAATATAAGCTTAGAGTGTGTATTTATGGAGGTATACACTTAAAGAACATGAACTTAGAATTCACTGTAGTATCTACAAGCTTATGCAAACTAAATAAGTTCACAACATAATATTATGGCACTCCACTTATTCAATTAAAACCCACCAGCTCTGCCAGAGGCTGCAGCACAATTGTACTGTACCCATGGGCTTACAAAATAAAGTATCATTTTATCAAAGGCTAATTAGTAGTTTTAATTTCTTCTTCTATTAATTTTCTTCTATTAATTACTATTCTTTTTGGTAAATAAAGTGATTGGATTTATGCAATCAGAAAATAAGAAAAATTAAATATTATAATTTTAATTTTGGACATTAAAGAATTTAAATAAAGATCCTACCAAAATTAGGTAAATTTCTAATTCAGGACATCCTGCCATTTTTTGGCAGTCTAATAAGATCGAAATTATCTGAGATCTGGCCAAATAAAAAAAGTAAATATTGGCTGGATAATTTAATAGGCTATATCATAATTAAGATTATTAAATTATTTATAAAGTTTTTAGTTCTAAATTTTATAATAAAATAAATTTATATTATTGCAGAAAATCAAAATAAAGTCTTAACTTCACTCTTTTAGCTGAATGATTCGTAAAGACCTGAAACATAACATAAAATATATTCATAATATATTTACAAAATTAAATACTTTGCAAATTATAGCTTTCATGGCCAATTGCTGTTATGTGCAATATACATATATAATAAAGTACACGAGTAATTTAAAATTGCTCAAACCAAAAAGTTTCGTGTAGTACACTGTTATCATCAACAATTTTCACAGATTCTATAAATTATAAAATATATCAAGTGTTAAAATTTTGTCTTCTCTAACAAAACTTCTAACTTACCTGGCTTAAATGATGTGTCCTTCTTTATGTTATTTCTATTAATTTTATATTTTCTTTACATTTTCTTCAAGTCTTTTAGAGTTTTGTATGAGAAAATAATCCTCAGTGAGATTTAATGTAGGATCTCTTAATAAACTAATTTATATAAAAGTTTGATAGATGTCTCACTAAATCTAAGTTCTTATGCAAGTTCATTCATCTTAAATTTTCAAATCAGCTTACGTGAGACCATTTTTTTCTATTGTAGTAGAAGAATAAGCTAGAGTATTTGTTTCAGACATAATGATTTTGTGAGTTATTAGGCTCAGATAAAAATTGTTATGTACTGAAATTACATTATTGAATCATTATAAAATTACCATTGAATTATTTTATTTTATTAATAAATTTTATTATGAATTTAATGCAGTATATTAATATATATTTTCATTTTTATCAGCAGATTGTTTTAATTAATATTAAATAAAATTAGTAATATAATATATATGTAATAACACTAAAGCTGTAATTTAATTCATATAAAATGTCAATTTATTGAATGCATATTTTGAAGTTATAGTTAATACAGAATTTTATACAATTCTTACAACTTTTCATATATAAATTGCACATAAAAAATTTCATAATGAAAAAACTAATATACTATTATTCTCTTCTGTTTAACCTAAGAATAAAAGGATCCAAAGAGAAAGATCAAAATTAGTAAAAAAGAAACAAACCAAAATGAAGAAATGAAAAAAAAATAAAACTTACTGCAAAAACAGATCTGCAATATCTGTATGTATTTGCCAGATTATTAAAGAATATCTGAATGGATTCATAAGCCTAAACTTCAAGTTATTTTCAAAATATAATACATTGTATAAATTGTTTCATCTAATAGAATCTACATCTCAAAAGAATTGTACCTAAAAATTAGAAAAAGATGATTAATATCATCAAAGTATAGAATAATAATTAAATAAAAAAATAATCATTTGGGATAAAAGTCATAACCATTCTTCGACAAGA
>QKYT01000358.1:16878-37569 GCA_003550305.1 Glomus cerebriforme | reverse complement strand
TTTGATAATTTAGCATGATATGAAACTTCAATTTTGATAGTTTAGTTTTTTAATAAGCTCTGATTTGCATGCTAAATTTGAATTTTTGTATTTTTTATAGCTTAAAATTTTGACAACTTTTTTTTTAAAACTAAAATGACGATTGTAAGATAAGGAACCAAGATAAAATCTTGAAATTTTATATGAAACTTATTTGCATATTTAACAATAAATATGCAAAATTTCATACAATTCTAATCATTGGTTATTCAATTATTGTATTTTTTGCAATTCCGATTACTTTTGTCGTCCACTGTAAATGAGCTCTAAAGATATTTGGTTTTAATTTTCTCCAACTTGAATTATCACACTGCACAAGATGATTAAAAAAATAATATGGAAATTTGAAAAAAAGGAAGTATTTATATAATTAAAAATACTAAGATTATAATAATGAGTCAAAATCACCAATATTACAATAATAAACTAAGCATGATAAGTCACATCACGCAAAATTCCGATCATTCTATTAGTTCACATAAAAAAAAAGTATTATAGTTTATTAATGACTCACGATTCCTTACTAATATTCATAATTGATAAATTATGCATGATTAATTGGCGACTGAATATTTATGGATCATCCAAAAAAATGCAAAATAATAATTAATTATATTAAAATATATATTTGCATAAAGTAATGCCAAATTAGCTGATATCTTTATGAGTATCGATGATTGATATAATTAATATTCAAAGACTAAATATTATAAACTGCGGTAATTAAAATTAAATAAAGATACTATTACTTTTATTCAACTGTATTGATGACGCTATTCAGATTATACAAAACAAATTATTCAATTTGCGAAGACACACTATTATGAATTCCTTATCTGCTGTCATAATTTAATTTCATAATTATTTTATTTACGACAATCAAAACTGTTGAAATGATAAATATGAGTCAATCGATATAATTTATGTTGGCATAAAATTCAGCTCAATATAAAAGAATTTATGACAATATTTAATTGTAGGATTTATTTTTATTCTATTGCTCAAGTTACAAATTGTTACAAATTTAGCCATTGATTTATTGTAAAAAGTGATAAAATGAAAACGAAAAAAAAATAAATAGGTATCCTACTACAGTATTGTGATTTAATTAAGTCTGAATTAATTTAAACACTAAGAAACTTATAAAACATAATATTACTACTCTAATCTTAGTGTTAAATAATTCAAAATCAATATCAATAATCAGAAACAAGAAAAAGTTAAAATCCATCTAAAAATAAAAATACAAATTAGTAATAATATTTTTTTTAGAAAAAAAAATGATTTAAATAGATCTTACCATCAGGAATTTCTAGTTCATTCTGTTCTTCTGAATGAAGATTTGGATTATTGTATATTTCTTCCTCTTCTATAAAAAGTATAAAAAATAAAATAAGAACAATATAATATTATATGTATTATACAGTCCAATTTAGCAAATATTTATTTGATTTTACCATTAATAACAATGTTTTGTTTACTTAGTTGACGTTGCATTGTTTCTCTTTTATAATAATTTTTAATACCTAAAAAAATTATATCAATAAACAATATATTTATTAATTATTTTATTATAAATGAATATAATATTAAAGAAAATATAATAAATAATTACCGACCTCTTGAAATATTATTTAATACTTTAGATGTGCTGATATACTTTCGATTATTATTGATGTCATCAACTAAAAAGAAAAATATTAATAATCATTAACGTATCTGGTATATAGAATTTAAATTAATTACTTACTATTATCAGGAATATTAAAATCATATGGTTTACTATGAAAGGCTATTAAAATAAAAGCATTTTTAAAAATTTAAAAATATTAAACTTTATAATAAAACAGTTTAATAAAAATTTATACCTTCTTGCTCTTCTATTATTGTTTGATTAAAAAAAAAAATGTTATATTAATTATTAAAAAATTTAAAATAAATCAAACAAAAATTAAAATCAATATTACCTTCAGTTGCATTTCTTGGTTCAGGTAAATTTTCAAATTGGTAAATTTTACTCGTACATAATTTGCTATATGTACGATTAATTATATTTAAATTATTATTTGTTTTATTTGTTTCAAATTTAAGCAAATTAAATTTCTTGAAAAACTTTTTAAAAATATTATTTTTCTTTTTGGTTGTAATGTTTGTATGATGATATGACATTTTAATTTCTTCTATTTTTTTCCAAAGTGTTCGAATATCAGGTCTTTTTAATGGATCAGCATCCCAACATTGTTCCATTAAATTTTTATATTCTAAAGGNGTTTCTGGTACAATTTTTGGTCTTATACCATTAATGATATTTGTTGCAAGGTAATAATCATGATTATAATTAANAAATGGTGGTTGTCCAGANNAAATTTCCCACATAAGCATTGCAATACTATAAATATCAGATTTAAAAGTATATCCTTTTCCAGCAATAACTTCAGGTGCTACATAAGGAAGATTTCCATATATACTTTTTGATGATTTATCGGCAGGTCCACAAAATCCAAGATCACTTATACGCCATGTATCATGAAATTGTGAATATAATATATTTCCTGAATGCAAATCTCTATGAATTTCTTTCTCTTTATGAATAAAATAAAGCGCAGTGATTATTTCATTAATAATTCTAATCCTTTCTTTCCATACAAGTCGATTATGATTTTTTTGTAAATATTTTTTTAAATCACTATCCATTTTATGCATTACAAGCATATAATCTCCATTCGATGGATCTTGTGTTAAACCATAACATTTAAGTATAGGGTCCCATTTATTGCTCATATTTAAGTGTGATTTAGCCTATAAAAAAAATTATTATCTTTTATTTTTAATCTAATTTTATTATAAATCAATATTCAAAAATTACAAACCTCTTCAAGCCAACGGTTTTGATTGACATTTTCAACATTTTTTAATTTTTTAAGTATTACATTATGAGGCCCAAACCTTATTAATTTTTGTTCTTTAGAATTCCACTTTTCATAAAATCCATCAGTCCAATATGCCGTATAAATTTCAGAGAATCCACCTTTTGTTAGATATTCAATATTTTGTAAATTATTGTACGGGATCCATTCAACTGTCATACTTGGCATAAATGTTTCCGTTTGACATTTCTGTATTATATTATCAATATCATTATTTCCAGATGTCCAATTTGAAAATTTTGCTTTTAAATAATTTCGAATACAAACTTCACAATATAATGTAGCTAAACATTCTTGTTTACAATTTTCGCAAATTCTTTTTTTCCCGTCATTAAAAATAATTTTATCTCGATCATAATCTTCATTTAATATTCTTATTGCTTTGGTTTTTTCATCCTTTGTAAGTGATTTATCAGTAATGATTGTTTTTTGTTTAAATTTATGTCGTTTATGTATGTCATCATAAATATTACAATCCATTAATGCATTTACTCTATTAATTATTGCACTTATTGATTCAACTCGAGTAGCAGACATGATATTAATTTGTTTAAAAGATATCTTTAAAAAAACTTTACGAAAAGGAAGAATGAAGCTTCTTTATACTTAACGCGGATTCGAATCCCGAACTGTACAAAATTAATGTAGTGTAAATCACTAACATTGTGATCGGATATGGTATTTCGATTTTCCGTGAAGAAACATCTTATTGGTTAATTTGAAATTTATTTATGGTTACATACAAGCGTAAAATATCAAAAAAATTTCAAAGATAGCAAAACTATTGGAGAAATAAATTCAAAAAGTATATAGAAAAAAATATTCAATGGAACTAAACTTAAATAAGAAATGAAAACCCGGAAATTATCGCAAAATTTTCCATGTCACAACTCTAATTTTTTTTTTATTACAAACTAAAAATCTTTAATGATTGTAACATAAAGTCAATGAAAACTTTAATTCTTTAAAAGTGTTGTTGTCCAATAAAAATGTTTAAAAATTTTACTTCAGCATTCTTAACTTAATGATAGTTTATCACGTTTATGACGTAATACTTTTTCTAAGAATGATCAAAAATAATAATGCAAACAAACAATAAATATAATTTTTTTGAGAAATTAAAAGTTTATATTCTTGTAACGTAAAATATGTGTGCCTAAAGTAAAAAAAAAAAATTTTTAATATGAAAGAATTATAAAATTATAATTGGAGAATCGTTTAAATATTATTTGTTTCACAACGTTATTATAAAATTCCTCATAGTCATTGGTTTCGTTTCAAGCCATTGTTCCTTTATATATTAGTTATTCACGTGATAATCATATTCGGTATCCTGTCAACTATGGATATCTGATATCTCTATATTGAGGTAAGATGACTTTTGAATTTTTTACTAATTGTTGTTGTACGTAAGATCATTACGCAAAGACGGTTGGCACCCCAGAAAATTGAGAAAAGTACGCAAAACTGAAATAATTATGGAAAAATATTTTATACAGTATATTGATAAAAAAAATTAAATAAATAAATAATTTTCTCTGTAATATTTCACATGACATGACGTTTTCAAATTTAATAAATAAAAGAGAAATATTAATCAGAAATTTTTTATTTTTATATAAATATAATAGAAAAAAATTTGTTTATATTAATGTATTTCCCGAGTGTTAATGTGCATGTTTGTTTTTAGGCTTTATTTATGTTACGATAACAAGTAAAGTGTAGCATGCTCGAAGGTTTATAAATATCAAACAATTCGTCTATGATGTTGTTACGAGCGAATGGTATGCATTTTATTTAGACCGCATAACACGTATTATTATTATTGTATACGTCTTATCATTTATGTGAGCACCGAACATTTTTCGCATGCTGTATATATTATTTGGTCATCTTCTAATAACATGATCAAATTTTGTGAATAATACCCGTGAAAAAAGTTATCAATTATACAATATACATTACTCTGAAGTAATCACTAATCCACAACATAATCAATAACAATTATTTATTCTTTAGATGACTACATGAACTTTCATTTTTGTAACTAGCGGTATTTTTACTTTACAGCCAGTTTACGAGATCCTATAATAGGTTTATTAAAGGATTAGACTTGTGAGGACAAGTCATCTGAAAGTCTGAAAGTAAGAGAGTTAAAGAAGATCACGTCACGTCGCTCGAAAAATAATAGATTTCCAATCCGTTAAACCGTTATTCGCCGGATTACGGATATCCGTCCAAAAATCCGGATATTTTGGATAACGGATAATATCGGATAGGATTTCTCAGATAATTGGATAATGGACCATTTATTACATAAATTTATTTTTATCCGTATCCGATTATCCTTCGGATATCCGACGAATGACGAATATCCGTAATTCGGCGGATTTTCCGGATGACGGATAATGATCGGATCGGATAAACGGATCACGGATATCCGCGGATTGGAACACTAGATGAATGTAATAATGTACAAAAAAAAAAAAAAGTTCTGAAACACTTTGATAGATTAACAATGCCAAAGAAAACGTCGAATGAAAGATTTTTTTTTGGACACTTTCTTTTTGATCCGTTTAAAAAATAAACATTGAGTAAATAATGTAAATAATACGCCAACAACTACTCAATATCAATGATTTGCATATTTATATGATACCGTGTAATAAGATTTAGTCATGCTCCCGCAAAGTGTCCGATGGGACTTGTGGTTTATAATTGATTATGTAATTTTTTATTATTAATAGCATAGATCAATAAATTTTTTTTTTATTAAAAAAAACTCGTTTTTAAAACACTAAACATATTAGCATACAATAATCCAGTACGTTTTAAAATGATAAACTTGACTCGTACAGCATCTAAGTTCCATGACAATAGGGATCACGTGATATTACTAAATTCACGGGTGTGCTCATATTGTAATTAAAATTTTTATTTAGTATGACACTTTTATTTACATTTTTTTTATTGACGGGCAAAGCAAAAAAAAAAAACGATAAACATTTTCTAATATTCACAGATGAAAACGGAAATCACGTAAAATTTAAATTTAAAAAATTTTATTTTATTTTGTAATTTTATTAAAAAGAAATAGAAAGAAATAGAAAAAAAAAAAAAAAAAAAAAAAAAAGTGAAAAGTATAATTAAAAGGAAAACTAAAGCTACAAAAAGTTCATTCAATAATAAAAGGATTTTCAATGTTTCTAAAATTTCAGAACCGGGGTTTCTAGCCAGAATATAGGCATACTCGCCCCCCCAACAAAGGGCGGGCAACACATGAATTGTGCAAATTGGAAGTATAGTTTAAAATATCTGATAAAATAAAATAAAAACAAAACAATTTGTGCCAATAAAACAAATTGGAAATAAAGTTCCTTAAAAATAAAAAAGGAGGAGCACGTTTTGTGCCAATAAGACAAATTGGAACAATTTCCTAAATAAAAAGAGGCACGTTTTGTGCCAATAAAACAAATTGGAACAATTTCCTAAATAAGAAGAGGCACGTTTTGTGCCAATAAAACAAATTGGAAAATTTTCCATTATAAAAAAGTAAAAAGGGGCACGTTTTGTGCCAATAAAACAAATTGGACCATTATAAAAAAATAAAGGGGGGCACGTTTTGTGCCAATAATTCAAATTGGACTTTATAAAATCATTTAATGGGGGAGAATAAAATATATTGAACATATTCACTTTAATAAAATATTAAAAAAGGGAACGTTCGTTCCTTAACTTTGTTTCACTTAAAGTGAAACAAAGTTAAAAAAAAAAAAATAAAAAAAAAAAAATAAAAATAAAAAGAATAAATGAATAAAATAAAAAATTGAATGAGGTATAATAAAATTTAAATGAATTAAAAGTGGGTTGTTTTAAATCCAGTATCTTTAAAAGAAATATGAGGTGTAAACTATCGTAACACCTTTCATATTATCAATTTTTTTTTTTGTCATGATGAAAGTAATAGCGCACATGCGACTCAGAACATCTAAGGGTATCACAGACCAGTTATTGCCTCAATACAAGATTAAAGCTACATTCTTGATACGCATAAATTCTTTCTTTCGTTAAGTGATAAATCCAAAAAATTCGAAGGTTATAATATATAATAAAAATTCTAGTTGTTTTTTGTTGTTTGCAGAAAATTTTTTTTTTTAAAAAAGAAATTTTTTTGAAAAGGAGGTCCTTTTATATTTATTGGATTATCTACGCATTACGAATGTTATTGATTCATAAATTAAGTAAATCTTGGATAACAACAATTTAGCCGAATAAACATTGTGTGGCTTTTGTTTGATGAAAGAGGCAATGTAAATATAATACTTAAATGAACAATAAATAAGGAAATAACCGGGATCATCACCCAATCAGTTTACGCCAATCTTCCATCAGACTGATATTTTGATTTCTATTCGCACAAAATCAATTTTAAATTTCTTTGTTTAACGTAAATAGACTAACCATTTTTGTATAACAAGAAAGAAAAAAAAAAATTTATCATATGATCATATATGATTACGATTTACTTATTATAATAAATTAATCAGCAAAATGAAAAATGAAATTGTTATATTCGGAAACTGAAAACCTGAGAAAAGTTTGATTAATATCCTAAATAAATGATTTATTATGTTATTTATTTTTCATTTACACAATACATTTAAGTTAAACAGAGTTTTCGTGCATGTATTATTATTATTATTATTATTATTTTGTACTATGAAAGGCAAATTATGGTTTTGGTAATAAAAGTTTCCTTATTCTCTTACAATGACCCAATAAATTAAAATTTACCCAATTACTACGCCAAAAAATTGTAATAAATACTCATTTTTTAATGGTCTTAGTTGGATGATAAATCTTGAAAAAATTAGAGATTCCAAATACATGATCTGACCATATTGAAACTATAAAGGAATCGTTGTTTGTCCAATTATTTATATAAAATTTAACATGTTTATCTCCATATTTCTTAAAAAGATTTCAATTAAATTTTAGTAATTATTTAATTTAATTAAGAAAAAAAAATTTTTTTTTTTAATACATACTGCCGTTGTGTTAAAGACGTAATTACCAGAATTTTTCGCAAAAATGTATATTGCTACAGTCGAATCGACTATAAAGAACAAAAATTTTTTAATTTATTAAGTTTCTTCTCTCTACTCTTTTTCTATCAAAAAAGAATTTCACTTACAAGAAATATAAGGACATTCTTCGATTGTCCAATTTACATTTTGATAAGTCTTATCCTGATAATACAACTCATTTGGTGAAGTAATATTAATTAAACAGATTTGATCATAATATGAAGTCGTATTAAAATATTTATTAAATAAAATCGTGATGATTAAAATTATTAAAAAATTTGAAAGTGTAAAAAATATTTTTGATAAATATTTTGAATATTTTTTATCATATTTTGAAAATGAATTATATGATGATTCTTTTGAGAACGTATTTGATGTTTTGTTCATTATGATCTTTTTAAAAAATTTGAATTCAAATGTTGAAGATTTTTATTTGTTTAATTTCATTTTTTTTTTTCCTTTTTTTTTTTTTTTTTTTGTTTTTTTTTTTTTTTTTTTTTTTTTTTTTTTTTTTGATTCCTGTTTCGAAGCTTTTTTAAAAAAAAGATTTTTGCTCGTGGCTTAGCATTATCGATACGCTTCACCGCGGCAGACACAATCATATTCGGCGGGTAATTGTCCCCGTTAATTTCGGTTAGTCAAAATGTTTCATCTTAAATTTTTTTGCAATGCTAAGTTACTCAACATTTAGTGATTATATAAAGATCATTGACGGTGACAATAAAAAAATTTAAAAGTAAAATTATAACATTCTTTCTACCCTAAAAAGAAACTTTTTTTCTGTAAATTTACATATAATAAATCAATTTTTTATTAATAAACGAAATGAGTGCCAGGTTTGTGGCGCAACTAGCCGATGTGGCGCAATAAAAAATCATAAAAAGAAAATTTTTTATATTATCATAACATATAGCTTTTAAAAGTTGCTAAATGGATCTAATTTCGACTGCTCTACAAGTTTACTTAAAAATATCATTATTGACTTGTTTGACAAATTTTATTTTCGTCAAATCCATTTTTGGAAATGATCGGAAAAGATGGTATAATCAATCATTTATATGTAAAGTCAAACCCGCATTTTAAACCTCCTTCCAAAACATAAGTAAACTTGCAGAGCAGCCAAAATTACATCTACAGTATAAATTTAAAAGCTTTATGTCAAAGAAAAAAAATTGTTATGTATTTTTTTTTTTTTTTTTTGAATAATTGCTGCGCCACAAACTGGCACACACATATTGATAATAGCGTGATAATCACAGTGCGTAGTGACAATCACCGCCAGTAATATATCGAAAGGTTTAAATTTCCACTTATCGTTAAGGCTGAAGTCAACAATTCATGAACTGCAAAATTCCTATTTGTGAAACTTTCTAATCGGTTAAACCATTTTATGATCAAGAATGTTAGATATAAAATTATTATTATAAAATTTCTATATATATGTTGTAAAATAATAATAATAATCTAAATTTAGGCAGAAAAAAAACCGCATGCTTTTCGCTATCAGTTTATTATTGTAAAAAAATTATTGAAAAAAAATTT
Source organism: Glomus cerebriforme (assembly GCA_003550305.1). Lineage (NCBI taxonomy): Eukaryota > Fungi > Glomeromycota > Glomeromycetes > Glomerales > Glomeraceae > Glomus > Glomus cerebriforme. Next base: position 27,974 of record QKYT01000358.1, on the reverse strand, counting down.
ATTGTAAAATTTCTATAAAAAATAATTATTGTAAAATAATAATCTATATTTAGGCAGAAAAACAGTGTGATTCTTCAAATATAAACACAAAAGATAAAAAGATTTAGATTATCATGAGCGTTATTTTGAACATAAAATTCCCGAATAAAGAAAAAGGTTGAAAGATACTAATATTAATGTTTATATGAGATCTACAATTATGATTACACAATTATTCACTCAAATAAACGTATATATTTCGTGTCTTGGGGAAAAAAAATACAGTTTTTTTTTTAAAAAAAATACAACTTTTAAAAATATGTCTGATACAAATGAATATATTGATTGGTTAGAAAAATCAATTGAAAATAAGTACATAAATTATTATGAATACTCGGAATTCGAAAAGATTAGACCATTGGGAATTGGTTCATTTGGAAGTGTTGTTCGTGCCAATTGGAAAAATACTGATACTATTTTAGCTTTGAAATCTTTTAATAATCAAAAGTCAACTCTTAAAGAATTTGTTAATGAGGTATTTATTTACAAATTTTTTTGTATTATGTGTAAATTGATTTATACTTTATATGTTTATATAGTTAAAACTACATCGAGAAGTTCATTTTCATGCAAATATAATAAACTTTTATGGAATTTCGAGGACAGAAACCGGTAAGAATAATAATATAAAATATTACTATTATTATCTTGCTTTTATTTTTTTTTTTAAAAAAAAATATTTTCTTTCAGATGCGTTGAATAAAACGAACAACTATACTTTAGTTTTGGAGTATGCTGATGGCGGTACATTGAAAACATATTTAAACGAGCATTTTAATGAACTTAATTGGCATGATAAACTTTGCTTAGCATTGCAGCTGGCTGGTGCACTTTTGTGTTTGCATGAACGTGATATTATTCATCGTGATCTGGTAAGACATTCATGTAAATCTTTCCTTTTTAAGATACTTCCAGCAAAAAAATTATCTTATTTAAAAACTGACTGGCATTATGATAATTCCGGCCCTGAAAAATGCGTATAGTAGAACTAGTAAATTTTTCTTTGCAGTAGACCATTAAACCCTGCGCATTTATTCAAGGCCAGCATTATGTAATTCTGGCCGGAATTATCCAAAAAGAAAAGATATACATGAGCACCTGACCTCCTTTATGTACAGTTGATGATCCTATTTAATTTTTTTTTTTTTTTTTTTTTTTCTTTTCTTTTTTATGAAAGCACGAAAACAATATACTTGTACACCAGAAAAACATTAAGTTAACAGACTTTGGATTATCAAAAAAAATTGAAACATCAAGTAATACATCAAAAATGATTGGTGCGTTACCAGGTTACCTTATGTAGATCCAAAAAAACTTAATAATAATAATTACAAATTAAATAAAAAATCTGATATATATAGTGTTGGAGTTATTATGTGGCAAATTTCAAGTGGGCATAGACCATTTAAAAATATTGAACACCATATAAATCTAACCTTAACTATACGTGGAGGAAAAAAAGAAAAAATTATTGATGGAACTCCTATTGAATACAGTGACTTATATACAAGTAAGTTATATAGATAATATATTTTTTTTAAAGAAAAAAGAACAAATAATTTATTAATTTATTCATCTTAATTAGAATGTTGGAAATATGAACCAAATGAGCGACCAAATACACAAGTTCTTGTTTCATCCCTTAAATCAATGCTCGTCGATAATATTAACGTATCGAAAGAAAATCATTTATTAGAAATAAACGAAAAAACTTCAAATTTGAGTAGTATTTCAGGAACTAAAAGTGGTTGCATAAAAGCATTTTATTGGTATCAAATGGCAGCAGAAAATGGTGATAAAATTGCACAATATAATTTAGGTGAATGTTATGATCATGGAAAAGATGTCGAAAAAGATGAAGCTAAAGCATTTGAATGGCATAAAAAATCAGCTGAACAAGAATATAGTAATGCACAAAATAAACTAGGATTTTTTTATGAAAATGGTATTGGCACAGAGAAAGATTTGGAAAAAGCAATTTTTTGGTATAAAAAAGCAGCAGAAAATGAAAATAATATGGCACAATATAATTTAGGTAAATGCTATCAATACGGAAAAGGTGTCAAAATTGATGAAAATAAAGCTGTTGAATTGTATAAAAAATCAGCCAAACAAGAAAATAATGATGCACAAAATAGCTTAGGAATATCTTATGAAAATGGTATAGGTATGGAAAAAAATTTGGAAAAAGCAATTTATTGGTATAAAAAAGCAGCAGAAAATGGAAATAAATCTTCACAGTATAATTTAGGTAAATGTTATCAATATGGAAATGGTATTGGAAAAGACGAAGCTAAAGCATTTGAATGGTATAAAAAATCAGCCAAGCAAGAATATAGTGATGCACAAAATCAACTTGGACATTTTCATGAACATGCTATTGGTACAGAAAAAATTTTGGGAAAAGCAATTTATTGGTATCATAAAGCAGCGAAAAATGAAAATAAAATAGCACAATACAATTTAGGTAGATGTTATGAATGTGGGATTGGTCTTGAAAAAGATAAAGTTAAAGCATTTAAATGGCTTAAAAAGTCAGCCGAACAAAATTATGATGATGCACAAAATCAACTTGGATTTTTTTATAAAAATGGTATAGGCACAGAAAAAGACTTGGAAAAAGCAATTTATTGGTATCAAAAAGCAGCAGAAAATAAGAATAAATTCGCTCAATATAATTTAGGGTTACGTTATGAAAATGGTGATGGAGTTGTAAAAGATGAAACTAAAGCAATTGAATGGTTTGAACAATCAGCTGAACAAGAAGTTAATGTAGCACAACAAAAACTTGGATATTTTTATAAGCATGGTATAAATATGGAAAAAGATTTTACAAAAGCCTTTTATTGGTATAAGAGAGCGGCAGAAAATGGAAATCAAATTTCTCAGTATTGCTTAGGTATATGTTATGAGTATGGGCATGGTATTGAAAAAGATGAAACTAAAGCATTTGAATGGCTAAAAAAATCAGCTGAACAAGGTTATTGCAATGCACAAAATAGACTTGGATACTTTTATGAATGCGGTATAGGTACTAAGGAAAATTTGGAAAAAGTGATTTATTGGTATAAAAACGCGGCAGAAAATGGAAATAAATATGCACAATATAATTTAGGTGAATGCTATCAATATAGAATAGATGCTGAAAAAGATGAAATTAAAGCATTTGAATGGTATAAAAAATCGGCCGAACAAGAATATAGTGATGCTCAAAACCAACTTGGATTTTTTTATGAAAATGGTATGATTATGGAAAAAGATTTAAAGAAAGCAATTTATTGGTATCAAAAAGCAGCAGAAAATGAAAATAAAATAGCACAATATAATTTAAGCAGATGTTATCAATATGGTATAGGAATTGAAAAAGATGAAATTAAAGCGTTTGAATGGTTACAAAAGTCAGCTGAACAATGCTATAATGTTGCACAGAGTAAACTTGGATATTTTTATGAAAATGGTATAAGTACTAAAAAAAATTTGGAAAAAGCAATTTATTGGTATCAAAAAGCAGCAGAAAATGGAGATATAACTGCTCAATATAATTTAGGTATATGTTATCAATATGGAAAAGGTTCTAAAAAAGATGAAATTAAAGCAGTTGAATGGTATAAAAAATCGGCTAAACAAAGAGATAATGATGGTCGGAATGAACTTGTGTTATTTTATAAAGACGGTATAGGCACAGAAAAGGATTTGAAAGAAGAAATTTATTGGTGTCAAAAAGCAGCACAATATAAGTTAGGTAGATGTTATCAATACGGAATAGGTATTGAAAAAGATAAAATTAAAGCATTTGAATGGTATAAAAATTCAGCTGAACAAGAATTTTCATATGCACAAAATAAACTTGGATCTTTCTATGAAAGAGGTATAGGTACAGAAAAAGATTTGGAAAAAGCTGTTTATTGGTATAAGAAAGCTATAGATAATGGATGCCAAATTTCTAATGAAAATTTAAATAATCTTTTAAAGTCTAAATCAATAATTAAATTATTTTTATCTTTATTAATTAATTATTAATTAATTTAATTAATTTCATTTTAAATAATGTAACTTGTTAATATATTTTAACTGTCTGATCGCATAAACTGTCATATTATTTCTAATGACTGAACGATGATATCAGTCTTTGACTGATATTTTTATCCCATCCAATAAATAATAATTAATATATATAAAATATAAAGTCATCATTCAAATTTTTAACTGGAATATTTTATGTAAAATATCTTAGGGTTATTGATTTAACTAATAAATAATAATAATAATTAATTTGTTGCAATTATTAACAATGAATAATAATACCAAATTAATAATTTTATTAATATATTATTCCTCAAAATAAAGCAATATATAGAAGTTGTTAGAAAGTGTTATTCGTAAATTTGATGCTCCTGCAGTGGTGATTATTATTTTGTTTCAGTAACTACTTATATTATCCTAAGATGGTAAGTAAGTCTTGGGTTAAAATTTTCGGTATCTTATAATTTCAGCTTTCGAGTGACCAAAGCAAAGGAAATTTTTTTAAAGATTGAATCATTCATAATATCGTATTTACCACTGTTTCACGTAGAAGTTAAATACAGTAAATTAAAAAAATTATAAATTTTATTTTTTTTTGAGATCTTTTATTTAAAAAAGAAATTTTATTACAAGCAGCATAAATACATACTATGTAATAATCTTATTATAACGAATGTGTTTTGTGTCGTCAAGATAGTCATTCCTAAGTGATGAAATTGTTGCCATATGTAAAATTATACTAAGGATAAATTTAAATGGAAAGATATGTAAGATAATTATTTTTAATCAAGATATAGCAAATAAAAAATTTATAATGTTATCAACCATTACTTCATCAAAGAGCATTAAAATGTTGGAAAAAAATAAGAATTACAATTGATCAGAAGTTTACAATTATTAATATTTTTGGAAGCTGGAACAATCCTTAGTTTATAAAAAATTAATCACATAGTTTAATAATATAGAGTATAGTATAAAGAAAATTTAAGTAAATTTCTCTTATAATAAAAAAAATGCTTATATTTGAAATAACATTAAAAAAATTCATAAACTGTCAAATCATATAAATTCATTTAAATATTACACTTTTAAAAGTCTAATTTCAATATCAAATTACTCAACTTTTCTCTAGCATATTGATATCCATTATTTAAAGCTTTCTTATACCAAAAAATTGCCTTTTCTATATCTTTTTCTGTGCCTACACCATTTTCATAAGATAATCCAAGCATATACTGTGCATTAGTATATTCTCGTTTAGCTGATTCTTTGTACCATTCAAATGCTTTACTTTCATCTTTGTTAACACCTCTCCCATATTGATAACATTCACCTAAATTATATTGTGTAATTTCATTTCCATTTTCTGCTGCTTTTTGATACCAATAAACCGTTTTGTTTAAATCTTTCTCTATACCTATACCATATTCATAAAAAAAACCAACCTTATCTTGTGCTTTATTAAATTCTTGTTCAGCTGATTCTTTATACCATCTAAATGCTTTAATGTAATTTAAAGAAATACCTATTCCATATTCATAGCATCTACCTAAATTATATTGTGCGGTTTTATTTCCATTTTTTGCTGCTTTTTGATACCAATAAAAAGCTTTTCTTAAGCTTTTTTCTGTACCTATACCATTTTCATAATAATATCCAAGTCCACATTGAGCATCACTATACTTTTGCATAGCTGACTTTTTATACCATTTAAATGCTTTAATAAGATCTTTTTCAGCACCTATTCCATATTGATAACATTTACCTAAATTGTATTGTGCAATTTTATTTCCATTTTTTGCTGCTATTTGATACCAATAAATGGCTTTTTCTAAATCTTTTTCTGTACCTATACAACATTCATAAAAGTATCCAAGTTTATTTTGTGCATCATTATCTTCTTGTTCGGCTGATTTTTTGTACCATTCAAATGCTTTAATTACATCTTTTTCAACACCAATTCCATATTCATAGCATCTACCTAAATTATATTGTGCAGTTTTATCTCCATTTTTTGCTGCTTTTTGATACCAATAAATGGCTTTTTCTAAATCTTTTTCTGTACCTATACAACTTTCATAAAAGTATCCAAGTTTACTTTGTGCATCAATATCTTCTTGTTCAGCTGATTTTTTGTACCATTCAAATGCCTTTATTTCATCTTTTACAATACTCATTCCGTATTCATAATATCTACCTAAATAATATGATGCAATTTTATTTCCATTCTCTGCTGCTTTTTCATACCAATAAAAGGCTTTATTTAAATCAATATCTGTTCCTATACCATTTTCATATAAATTACCAAGGTAAAGTTGTCCACATATACTATTATTTTTTATAGCATTATATAAACAATTAATTGCTAAAACATTATTGATTTCGGTTCCTATTCCTATTTGATAGCATTTACTTAGATAGACTTGTGCAATAGAATAATTATCTTCTGACGCTTTTGAAAATAATTTAAATGCTTCCTCGTCATTCTTCTCTACAATAATACCATTATAATAAAGAAATCCAAGAAAGAAAATATACTGAGATTTTGTTTGATTTTTTATAAGCCAAATAGGGATGTTGATTGAAATTTGGTTGGAGAGAGAGATGCATTGATAAATAAATTGTTTTATTTCTAGAAAATCATGAAAATTTTTATCTTGAACATCAATCAAAAGTGTAATTAACTTATCAATAACGGTTACAATATTATCAGATAAATTAAATACTTTATTAAATAATTCTTCCGCTTGTTTTAATATGTGTGAAGGGATTTTATCATTAAATTCTTTCGTAACCATTATCATGTTGGAGTTGTTAATATCATCAACTTCCATTTTGTACGCAAAAAAAAAAAAATAAATAAAATAAATAAACCCATTTTTTTCACAATAAATACTTTGTTTTTGTCGATCATATGTTGTGTAATATACTGTATTTGCTAAAAATCAAGTGGGTAAATTTAAGATTTATGCTGGTAGGAGATCGATTAGAAATTACGTAATTCTGCCTTTTGTCGATCATGTTGTGTAATATATTGCATAATTTGTTGTTCGTCCGGTTTGGTAATTTGATAACTTGTTAACTTAAAATAACTCTGCTAGAACATAAAGTATTAGGATCTTCTTCATAAGATACTGAAATATTTGGTATCTCTTTTCATTTATAACCAAAACTTCTTTTTCTTGATAATTTTCATTCTCTACTAAAGATTACCTCCAAAAATGTTTTATGTATTTCTCTTGTGACTTGGATCAGCATCCATACATCTATAATCTAATTTCTTATAAAATTAAGGAATTTCTTTCCAAATACTGGTCTTAGTCCATTATATATTACTAATGCTAAGTTAACATCATGTTTTTTTATGAAAAGGTGGTTTTCCAGTGATAACTCAACCATAATTACACAAACATTATAAATACCAGAAGATAATGTATATTGTTTATTTAAAACTTCTGGAGCAATATATGTTAATACCATAAATTTTATCATATGTTTTTTGTTTATTTGATGCCAAACAATCTGAAATCTGATATATAAATAACACCATCAGAAAGTTGTAACTGATGAAAATATCCTAAATTGTGTAAAGTTTTAAGATCTAGTGTTAATCCTAATCTACTTTCTTTTTCTGCGAATTGTAAAATCATCATATATTCTGGACCTTTAGTTATTCTATAAAATCCTAATAATGCATTGTTTTCCGAGAAAAGCTCCAAATGTGTTTTGAGCTATTATTTACATTAGATCAATAATTAAATCGGCATTAAATCATAAATTAATAAAAATAAACATTTAAATATTTGACTGACATATTCTGCGATCTTTTAACCTTTTCAAAGCAACCTAAAGTTTAGGATCTGATTTTTTCCAAATTTTATCATCTCTCCCATAATGTTTTGCCTCACCATCAATCCATATTACAGAATACAAATCCCTTCACCAAATTAGTTTATCTTCAAACTATCAAATGGTACCAATTCAAGACAATAATTATAATTTGCTTTATAAATTGTATCCTTTAAATTTATCAATATCATGATTCCCACTGACCCATCCAACGAGGATAACATTTTATACATAATAATTTTTGTTTATTGTAATGTAATAAGAACAACTTTAAATCATAATTAGTAACCGTCAACAATAAAAGTAAAAACTTGAGTTTACTCACTTGAACATTATTAATCTGTTTTTATCTTGATTAAATTACTGGACGTTATTTATGTTACTTTATACAGTGTTCGGTTGAAATGATTTGCTTAATTATTTGTCATTATTTTTAATCCTCTGTCATTTGGCCATCTTAAATAAAAATAAAAAAATAAAACAATATCCAAATGACTCAGTCATTTGTCATTTGAATAATTTGTCATTTCAACTCATTTGCCGAAGATCGATTTCCCTGCGTCAAAAAAGTCACGAAAAATTACGTGATATTTTTCGTGGGTGGGAGTCATTATCATACTGCGACAACAACACATTTTAAGTCTATAATTAAACCCCGAGAGAAACTGATAAGATAGTAATAGGCAAATTGTATGAATAAACTAATTTTTAAAAGTGAATCCTGAATTTACTTTATTTCCTGAGTAATTTTTCTACTACACCCACAAATAATAATCTAACTTAGATTGATATCCCAAGAATTTAAAGCAGCACTTCAGTTGTTTTATATCTACAAATATATATCAGATAAATGGTAGACTTAAAAGCCTTTTTACAAGATGCACAAATAATTAAAGTTCGCATGAGTAATCTAAACTTGTTCACTAATTTAGATATGTTTCAATATTTCGATATTTTAAAATAATTGTAAGGCAGCTGATTCTTCTCTTATAACATGGTACTTTTTTAAATACAGTACTAATCCGTTTAGCTCGGTCTTGATTTTTTCGTGCATATATTATTACTTTCATACCTCCTGATATCTTTAATTGATAAATACATCTTTTCTTTCGTCAGTAATCTACAGCAGGTATTAGTAAATAGTGATATATAAAATTAAAAAAAAAGCTGGTTCATGGGGAGCGGTCATCGAAAAAATAAATGTATATAACAAACTTTCCATTATTTGAAACTGAATAATTAATATATCGAGGTAGTAGGTTGTCATTTATTTAGTAGTTTTCAGAACGACGCTGGCGTATCCAATTAAATTAATAATGAATTAGTATAGATAAAAATATTTAAATTAAACGTCCTTTCTGGTTTTTTATCGAAGCAATTCTCGCTTTATCATTTTGACTTTGCTAAAAAAATTGATACTTCTGATTTTACCATATTTTTAGAAATTAATCAGATTGATTACATTAGATAATATTATAACAATTTTAAAATTAATTTTTGCGAATTTAAATCCCTTTTGATTATAAAACAATCTTTTATTATTATTAATTCGAATTAAGAATACACACTACAGATACTATAGATGGGGCTATAAAAGGTGAAAAATGAATTTAATTTACAGTTTACTCCGACCTCCATTAGTGTTAATAAATTTAAATAAATATATCAAATCTACTTCAAATTTTAATTATGCAATATAAGTAATCACAAACCGAAAAAAAAGAAGAAATATTAATTATTTAATCCGGTTAATTCTAAAATCAGTTATTTTAAAATTTCATTACTATCATTACATGTGCAATATCACTTATTATACATTCATTTTTTAAAACCTTTTTTTTTTTTTTTTTACAACAATGAAAGGTTGTTATTAATTCTTAAAATCCAACCATTAGTTTCGGATAAATTTTCGCTGCGCTATATATATTACATTCTGCGCAGACGCATCATATAAGAAAATAGCACATGATCGTATAAGAACAATACATTTGCGGCGCAGACAACCGATTACGCAATATATTACACAAAATACGATCGACAAAACAAATACGGTATATATTACATAATTTTTTTATACAAAATAGAAACTTTCTCCAAAATGGTTATTGATATGAAAGAATTTAATGATAAAATCCCTTCATATATATTAAAACAAGTAGAAGAATTATTCAATAAGACATTTAATTTATCGGATAATATTGAAATCATTATTGATAAATTAATTACACTTTTGATTGAAATACACGATAAACATTTTCGTGGTTTTACGGAAATAAATCTTTTTATTTTTCAATGCATTTCTCTCTCCAACCAAATTTCAACCAACATCCCTATCTGGCTTATAAAAAATCAAACAAAATCTCAATATATTTTCTTTCTTGGTTTCCTCTATTATAACGGTATTATTGTAGAGAAGAATGACAATGAAGCTTTTAAATTATTTTCAAAAGCTTCAGAAGATAATTATTCTATTGCACAAGTTTATCTAAGTAAATGCTATCAAAAAGGAATAGGAACTGAAATCGATAATACTTCAGCAATTACATGTTTACATAGTGCTATAGAGAATGGTAGTATATGTGGAAAACTTTATCTCGGTAGTTTATATGAAAATGGTATAGGAATAAATGTTGATTTGAACAAAGCATTTTATTGGTATCAAAAGGCAGCGGAAAATGAAAATAAAATTGCACAATATAGTTTAGGTAGTTGCTATCAATATGGAAACGGTATTGAAAAAGATGAAGCTAAAGCATTTGAATGGTATAAAAAATCAGCTGAACAAGAATATTCATACGCGCAAAATAGTTTAGGAATTTGTTACGAATATTGTATAGGTACAGAAAAAGATTTAGAAAAAGCTTTTTATTGGTATCAAAAAGCAGCAGAAAATAAGAATAAGATTGCACAATATAATTTAGGTATATGTTATGAAAATGGTGATGGAAATGAAAAAGATGAAATTAAGTCATTTGAATGGTATAAAAAATCAGCTGAACAAGGGTATAGTGATGCACAATATAAACTTGGACATATTTATAAAAGAGGTATAGGTATAGAAAAAGATTTGAATGAAGCAATTTTTTGGCTTCAAAAAGCAGCAGAAAATGGAAATAAAATAGCACAACATAATTTAGGTAAATGCTATCAATATGGATTATTAGGTATTGAAAAAGATATAATTA
>QKYT01000358.1:1192-16333 GCA_003550305.1 Glomus cerebriforme | reverse complement strand
TCAAAAAGCAGCAGAAAATGGAAATAAAATAGCACAACATAATTTAGGTAAATGCTATCAATATGGATTATTAGGTATTGAAAAAGATATAATTAAAGCATTTGAATTTTATAAAAAATCAGCTGAACAAGAATATAGTAGAGCCCAATATAGGCTTGGAGATTTATATGAAGGAGGTATAGTTATAGAAAAAGACTTAGAAAAATCCATTTATTGGTATCAAAAGGCAGCAGAAAATAGAAATAAAATGGCACAATATAATTTAGGCAGATGTTATATATGTGGAATAGGTGTTAAAAAAGATGAAGCCAAAGCATTTGAATGGTATAAAAAATCAGCTGAACAAGAATATGTACATGCGCAAAATAGTTTAGGGCTTTGTTATGAAAAAGGTGTAGGAATAGAAAAAAATTTAGAAAAAGCAATTTTTTGGTATAAGAAGGCTGTAAATAATGGATATCGAAATGCTAGAAAAAATTTGCATAGCCTGTTATTGAAATTAGACTTCTAAAATGTAATTTTATTTAGAAACTATGCTAATTTTATAGAAAATTATCAAATTTTATAATGAATAAATAAATTATTTCAATTATTTCAAATCTCGGTTAATAGTTACATAAAAGAAGCACAGCCTTTTTAAAAATAAAATTTTTAAATTTTATTTACTATTAAGAGTGTTTGTGATTGTCACTGCTTAATTCTGGTTGAACATTACAATTTCGGCCAGAGTTAGTATACAAAAATAAATTTTCATATCTAATTGATAAGTGTTTATAAATATGTTTGGATATCTATTACACTAAATTTTTTAACATAAAGAAAATTTGTAAATAGTTCAATTTTATCAATGTTAACCTGATGATCATACTATCCAAGAGTTTCAGTTTGTGGTTAGTGTATGTCCTAAATATGGTTTAGTATTTTTCAGCATTTTTATATACTTTATATGCTTATATACTTTATGCTTTTATGCTTGATGCTATATGTTTTTTATACTTTATCCTTATATGCCTTGAGTTACTTTTTTTTATGGGTAATGGTTCAATATATGTATAATGAAAAATTTTTTGCGAAATTAATTTTTTTTTATTGATTTTATACTTCATTTTTAGATCTAACTGAATTTTTTTGGCAATAAGAAAAAATCAATTAAATTTGCAAATGTGATTCTTATTGTCTTTACTAATTTTGGTGCTTCACACTGTGGCTTGGATATACATATTGGATATACAACTAGTACGATTTTTAAATCTGATGTGCAATATAATCTTATCACATTTACATTTATTACATTTCAGATTCTTTTTTTTTTTTTAAGAAAAAAAAAAAAGTAATTTTAATAAGGTTAATTGTGATTTTCATATAGACCAGCATTAACTTTTAAAGTTTTGACCTTTTTTTTATGCATACAGAGAATTTAGAGCATAATTTCAGCACTTTTATATAAGTTAATTACTCTTAAAAGATTATGAAAAGATGTTCAGCAAGATTAGTTTTACTTGTATTTGAATATTTATTTATAAACATAAGTCAAATATTTATGAGTTACTAGTATATTTCATAACTGTACTAATTCTGAATTTCTGTTTTTGACTTTAGAGAATAATTTCAGCACTTTGATTATAAGCAAATTACTCTTAGAAGATTAAGAAATATTGTTTAGCAAGATCAAATCTACTTGCACCTAAATATTCATAATGATTGGATTAATACTCATGGAGTACATGTACTTTTAATTTTTTGTTCAAGTTAATTTTATTTTACATTATGATACAAGCAATTTTTATAATGATACTAATTTTTAAAATTGTATATTAAATTTTTATCTTGAAATCTAATAAATAAAATTTTAATTAGTAATTTTTTATCTTGAAATCTAATAAATAAAATTTTAATTAGTAATTTTGTTCAATTATCACATTATGACTTTAAAGTTATCATAAATTATTGTTATTGGTAATTACTAATAACAATTTTTTTTCTTTTAAATTTTGGGTTGGATAATAGGTGTAATTAATTGATTAAACTATAATAAAAAATCATTTTAACTAGTATAATTCAATGATTTTCAAAATGGTAACAGTCCATTATCACCGGTTTCAAAATGAAACCTGAATCCGTAAAGGTTACACTTATGCTCAATAGTACCAGAAAAACAATCTGTACAACAAGTTTCAATTAATGTGATATCTTTGTATTTAGGGGGTCCTGTTACAAATTTAATTTTTCAAAGTACTCGATGTTCAAAATTGCTTTCTTGACTTGGTCGATTAAGATCGATTTTAATTTGGATGCAAAAATAAAGTATTCTAAGAATTAATAAGAAGTGAATTAGGAGAAATAATAAATATCTAATGTAAAAAATAAATTAGTTATCTTAAAATATAACAAATTTTAATCTATGATATAAATATTATAAAAATATAAATAAAAGGAAATGATTGAAAGAGAAAGGAATTACAACTACAATTACACTAATGTAAATTCTACACTTAGTGACTTGGATTAGAGAAGAATAACTCAACACACGCACGCACTGTACTAAGTTATCTTTGTCTAAAAAAAAATAAATATTACAAGATTTGAACCTTGCATCCACGGCAGAAATTACACTTTTCCTTTTTTTTTAGTTTTCTTTTTTAGATGCCAAATCTTAGAATTGTATATTAAACATTTCTTTAAGACTCCCATTGAATGGATAAGACTATAACGCATCAACTGATATTTAATTTTAATTCTAAAATGGAAATATTAAAATAAAAACTGTATAAAATACGAAATTTTAGTAATATTTATAGGGTTATTTGTTAATCCTAGTATATTTGACACTATCATATTGACATATAGACAAATAAATGAATATATTTTTAGGAAAAGACTATAAAGTTTAAAATATTTTGGATTATGGAATTTTAAAATAGATCTGGTAATTGGTGGAAATAGGATTGAGGAGTTTGTCCCAAATTTTTATTATAGAATTGAGTCTCATTGGAGCGGTTTGAACGACTCTAATTTCATATGTTCTGAACCGTCCCTATCACTAAATATATCACTAGAATTACCAAGTAATTATTAAATATTTATTTTATCACTCATGATTTTGACTTGATTAATAAATTTATTGAAGAATGAACATTTTGACAATTTTGAGCAACATTAATTGCACGATCTGTGATAGTGTTAAACGACGAGCAAATTTTTTTGTAAAGTTTTGATAAATGGTTTAAAGTAATCAGAATAATCCAAAGTAAAAAGAAGGAATGTAATAATACATGAAATAAAACCTAAGGTATAACTCGTAAATCCTGCTTTACATACATTAATATCATAGTTTTTGTTATTAAAATTACAAGTAAGAGAATTGTGAGCAACAGCTATGATTCTAACTATTTAAATCAAAAAATAATTTAGTAAATAAAATAAATTATAATAAAATCAAAATTTTTTAACAATTAAAACTTACTAACTAAATTCAAAAGCTGAATGGATAAAGACCAACTGTTATGATATAATTTTATGTTAATTAAAAATGAACGAATAATCATAAGTTAATAAAAACAAAAAAGGAAATGATAATTTATTATATACTTACGGATAATATTCACTCCAATCATATTTCATACAATATAATGCTAAATAAAACAATGTTAATATTTTTCAACAAGAAAATAAAAAGTATATTATATACTCACTTAACGCTATTAATGACAAAATTCCAGATAAATAGCTAAATAAAATAAGTTAAATTAGAATTCATTAAATTAAAAACACAAAAAAAAAAAAAATTAATTACAAAAATTTAAATTTTTTTAATTACAAAATATCTGAAAACAATGACAAAGGATTATAACTTCCAATATCTTGTAAAGTAGTTATATACCAAATTTCTAATTTTATTAATTTTTTTTTAATTAAATTCATTAGATATTAATTTTAATAAAAGAAAATAATTTTTTGTAAATACAATACATACCTGTACTGAAACATGCGAATAAGTAAATAATGTAAATAATTTTGTAAACATTAAGAGATTTCATAGTTATTTATCGCTAATCGCAAACGAAAATTTACGTATATATTTTTCTAACAAAAAAAAATGATTAAGGAATAGTACTGTAGAAATAAAATAAACCATCGTCAAATAAGTAAATTAATGAAAAGCGGCGGTTGACTAATATGATCATGTGTAGCTGATTTTACTAAAAAAAGAAAAATCTACAAAATAATTGTCTGGAAAATTACTTTCTTAACTTTTTACTTATTTTTTTGACCCACACATATTGTATTACCATATGCATGGTCAAGAAGGTAACATGAGATGAGATGAATACTTTTTGATACGTAACACTTTATCTTTGTATAACGAATGATAATCTTTTTTTTTTAGTACGAGTAGTTTATCTAAAGTCACAGTAATTTCTAAAATTTTTACTTTTATAGTAATATTTCTTCAGCTTGTATTCGTAATTTTCTTGTTCATTAAAATATGTGATTCATAATTTAAGTCCTTCGCATAATTGTATAATGAACTTTCCGTTAAATTTCTATTTTTTTTTTTGTAAATGTTTAGTCATAATGAAAAGGTTTGCATCTAAATATTTAGTTGAAGCATAATGACGTTTTTAGGAAAAGCATAAATTAGACTAATAAAGTCATGATTTTTTCTACATTAGTATATTTACAGTAATTATTAAGTTTATTGAGCGAATGAACGAAATAAAAATAAAAATAAAAAAAAATACGACGATAAAGTGTGAACTTTATAATAGTTACGTCATTTGAGCGTCACGCCAATTGCGTCACAATTTCACATGACTTCACAAACGACTTTTGCCGTATGGTTTTGACTTAGATTTACATAAACTTTTGACGTAAAATATTTGAATTTTAACTCTTAATAATAAACTTTTAATGTTGAACTCTACATTTAAAATTTCAAAATTTAAGAAAGAAATACAAAATTATCTTTCAAAATTTTATTCTACTTATTCCATTAGTACACAACCATATTAAATAGTGCTGTCAATTAAGGTAGTTTAATTATTATATATAAATAAAATAAATAATAACTTTCTAATTTATTTAATATTTGTAACTTTTATTCTTTTCAGCTTTTTAGTTACGTTATACATCAAAACTGTGTGGAGTTACGTCAATGAGTGATTGTCATATGAGATCGACATCCTAATGGAAAATAATGGATTCCAAATCAAACTTGGGACAATCCTATATCCGAAATTTAACCATATCCCAAACCAATCAAGCTAGTAAATTTTAAATGTTTAACGTCTCGCATCACCATTTAAGACTGGGTTAATTTCAAGTTTCGGATATAAGGTTTTCCCAAGTTTGATTTGTGACATGGTAGAGTTTGGGCTACAACAAAAATATTTAAAAAAACATATTAATATAATAAACGTTCGAGCAACACTAATTTTAGCTTTATACGATCTGTGAAATTAGATTTATCTGTTATAAATGGTTCAAAGTAATCCAATGCAAAAAGAAGGAATGAAACCATGCATGAAACAAACCCTAAGGTATAACTCGTAAATCCTACACTATTATGAATTTTTTCGTAATTAAAAGGATTTTATGTAACATATAATCTTTTAAATATAACAATAATATAATATAATAACGTGTAAAATAATTGCCAATAGTTACAGCTCTCTGCGTTGAATTATATTCCTAGATATTCCTTGTTTGTGGGATTATTATGTAATATAAAAATTTGTGCAAAATCAAATTTCTTAAATTTGTATATTAAAAAAAGTATGTAGACTATAAAAAATAATTTACATCTTGTTAAGAAATGTCTAATTAATATAGAATTTTGCTAAATGTCATTGTCACTGCACAGGAAATTTTTTTACTTTATTTGAATTTTCGACTAATATGTTAACTAATCTTAATATATACACTATCTATATGTGTAAATTTGTGAATAGAAAAGGTTTTTCTGTTTAGAAAAGCTGTTGTTTAGGTAGTTTTTGAAAATTTGATTTTTGCATTTTTTTTCAAAATTCGGTGCGATTGATATCAAAACATATTATGCTTATTTAATTAAATTTTTTTTTTTTTACAAGCATCTTAACTCTGGCCGAAATTATCATGTTCGGCCAGAATTAAATGGTGACAATCACCGGTAGTGACCGGTGAGATTTAGCACTACTCATTAATATATAACTTTTTCTCATGGAAAATAAGATAATCTTACTTTATCAGTTGTGCAAATTTTGAAAAATAAAATACTGTCATAATTTATAAAAAAAAAATATGAATTATGCCTCATAATTTATAAAAAATAATAAAAATAATAATAATTATGAATTATGCCAAAATATATATAATATTTTGTGTGACATACAAAATATGATCTATGAGTCTGACATTTTATAATAATTAAAGTGATTTTACAAAAGAGTCATCAACTATTATGATGATTACACCCATTTTTATTGCAATAAATCAAATAGAAAAATTTTTATTTTCAAAAAATTCAAATAAAAATAAAAATTTAATAATTTCCCAAATAAATACTTAGAAATTTATCATTTAAATTAAAATTTATTGATTCATTTCTGCGGAAACTTTCAATAAAAGATTATCTTGGAGACTAAATAAGAAAATGTAAAATTAAAGGTTTTTTTTTTTATATATAATTGCACAATAGAGCGGAATGAAGTTCACGTTAAAAAAATTTTTAAAATATTAAATAGCTATTATAACAAATGATTGTAACTGAAAGGATCATGGGATTTACAAGAAGCCATACCGCATTCTTGGAAATGAGCGTATAAAAATTCTTTATGTAGACAAATTTCTAAAATCATGATTATATAAATAGAAAAACACTAAATTTAAAATTATAGTTGTAATAGCTTCGCTTATTAACTTTGTATATGTAATAGTTATATCCTGGCCAATTGGAATAGTAAAATTTTACTTATTCCTAATTAGCCAGGATATAACTATTACTTATTCCTTAAGATTTATGTATTAATAATAAGCTTTTTACATATGAATCTCAAATTACTACTAAGACTCATTTACCGTATATAATAGTGGCTAATTGGAAGAAGTAAAATTTTACTTTAGATCGGCCAATCATTTATCCGAATCTAGTAACTTTTACTTATCCCTAATTAGCCAGGATATAAGTAATACTTATTTCCAATAATAACCTTTAAAGCAAATACATCGATCCAACGTATAGCTGTAATAAATTTTTACAATTTTATTCTGCTCCATCAATTTGTAACTGTAGATTTAATTCTTTTTTTTTATATTATTCATTTAGTAATTGTAAATTTTTTTATTACAGTATAATATAATATAAAAAAAAATTAACAAACTAGGAAGCTTGCAAAACATTCTACTATATTCTTAGCGTTTAAATTAATTCAAAAATAATTTTAGAAGCTAACTATTAAAATCTATCTAAAGTAAAAATATAAATTAATAAAAAAAAACTTTTTTAGAAAAAAGAATGTATTTACATAAATGTTACCTTTAGGAATTTCTAATTCATCCTGTTCTTCTGAATGAAAATTTACTTACTATTAATAACAATATTTTGTTTTCTTAGTTGAGTTGCATTGTTTCTCTTTTGTGATCATTTTTAACATCTAAAAAAAAATTACATCGATAAACAATGTATTATTATTTTATAATTTCAAAACCAAAATATTAAAATTACAAATAAATAATTACCATTTAAAATAATATTCGTTTTAGACGTGCTGACATAATTGTGGCCACTTGAATTATTGAATCATCAACTAAAAAAAAGAAATTAACATTAAATATTTTAAATACATCAAATAAAATTTATCAATATCATATGGTTTACTATGAAATGCTATTAGAAAAAAAAAAAATTTAAAAATGCTATAAAAAATTTTAAATACTTTATAAACAAAATTTTTTGATCTTTATCTTCTTCAGTTGTTCTTCTATTATTGTTTTAAAAAAATGTTACTTATATTAATTATCAAAGTACATAATCTGCTATTTGCATTATTTGTATAATCTGTTTTTAAGCTAATTGATTCATCTGTTTTTAAATTATTATTTGTTTCAGGTTTAAACAAATTAAATATATGTTCCAATTTTTTCTATATTTTTCCAAAGAGTTTGAATATCAGGTCTTTTTAATGGATCAGCATCCCAACATTGTTCCATTAAATTTTTATATTCTAAAGGTGTTCCTGGTACAATTTTTGGTCTTATACCATTAACGATATTTGTTGCAAGGTAATAATCATGAATATAATTAAAAAATGGTGGTTGTCCAGATGAAATTTCCCATATAAGCATTGCGATACCATAAATATCAGATTTATAAGTATATTCTTTTCTAACTTCAGTTGCTACATAAGGAAGATTTATATATAATTTTTGATGATTTATCAGCCGGTCCACAAAATCCAAGATCACTAATATTCCATCATTAAATTATGAATATAATATGTTTCCTGAATGCAAATCTCTATGAATTGCTTTCTCTTTATGAATATAATAAAGTGAGAACCCTGAAATATATATGTTGACTTTTTAAGATTTTACTAATAGCTGTACGCAAGGGTTTTTTATAAGATCAGTACGCAAAATTATCACTTGACACTGAATAATTAGAAAAAATGAAAAAATAAGCAAATTGGTCTCCTGACCTTTAATCATATGAATTATTCATTGTTTATTTTTGCGCAAATAATATTTGTTTAAAAAAAATATTAATAAACAAAATTTTTTATTGTAATTTTATTATATTGTTTCATTTACATTCTTTTCAGTAACACCATATATAACAAATATATAATTTCTAAGTAATGGGAATCTTTTCGAAATTTTCATATTTGGAACTACATATATAACTGATAATATATATGATCTGCAAAATACGCAAATTAACTCTTCTACTTAAAGGAAAATCTGTTAAAAATACACATTCTGATAACTTAACTTTGATTAAAAATTCCTTATTTTGTACGCATATCCTAACCTACCCTGATAAAATTTCCCTACATATATATTTCGGGTCCTATAAAGTGCATTAATTATTTTATTAACAATCCTAATTCTTTCTTTCCATATAAGTCGCTTATGATTTTGTTGTAAATAATTTCTTAAATCTATATCCATTTCACGCGTTACAAGCATATAATCTCCATCTACTGGAACTTGTGTTAAACCAATTTATTGCTTATTGTTAAATGTGATTTAGCCTATAAAAAATTTTTAAAATTTTAAAAATTTATTTTAAACTTTTTTTTATACTAATTTTTAAAAATAACAAACCTCTTCAAGCCAGCTTTTATTGGTATTTTCAACATTTTTCAATTTTTTAAGTATTACATTATAAGACCCGAGTCATGTTAATTGTTGTTCTCTAGAATTCCATTCAATATAATGTCCATAAATCCAATATACTGTATAAATTCCAGAGCATTGACCTTTAGTTAGATATTTAATATTTTATAAATTATTGTATGGGATCCACTTATATGGAACAAGTGTTTCTGTTTGGCATTTCTGTATTAAATTATCAATATCATTATTTCCAGATGTACATTTCAATTTTAAATAATTTCGAACACAATATTCACAATATGTTATAGCTATACATTTCTTGTTTACAATTTTCACAAATTCTTCTTTCTCTATCATTATAAAGAATTTTCTGTTGGTCATAAAGTTCATTTAACAATCTTATTGTTTTAGTTTTTTCATCTTTTGTAAGAGATTTATCAGCAAGAATTGTTTTTTGTTGAAATTTATATTGTTTGAACAAATTTTATAAAAAAAATTGTAATATATTTCTGTAATAATTAATAGAGCAACTGCATTAAATATTTATGATGATATACACAAAAAGATAAATTTTTAAACTAAAATTCATATTTTATATTTTCATGGAGTTAGACTCCGCCATTAACGAAAAAAAAGAATGCTGGAAGCTTGTGATTTTTCCAAAATTTTTTGACAATCATATTAATCGAGTTTCAGTTGGTTAAGATCAATTTCCAAATATAGATTAGAGCTTGGAACCAGGTTAAGACGGTTAAGAAATCTGTTAACCGGTTAATTTAACTTAATTTTTAATTTAACCGGTTAAAATGCAGTTCATTTCCATATTAGTTGAATTTCAATAAGTTAATTCTGGTCAAACTTTAACGCTGGCCAAAATTTAACAAAATTCGGAATTTTTTTTAACGTTAATAATTCCGGTCAAATTTTAATGCCGGCCAGAATTAAGTTTTAACCGGTTATTAACCGGTTAAAGTTTTTTGGACCGGTTCCAAGCTCTAATATAGATTATCATTTTCTGACGGTTTAAAGCTTATTAAAAATGTTATTATGCCTCTTATCAGTCTTATGATTGCTAATTAGTTCCTTTTTATAGTTAGATTGGAACTTCAAAGTTTTGTTGTGCCTATATATCCCAAATCAATAATTATTACTATATAAGGGAAGTATCGTTGGGTATTTCTTAAGGCATTATAAAAATGAGCCGATAATTTAGGCCAATTGTCAACTTGGGTACAACATATTTCATGATTTGATTTTAGTAATTCTTCAATTTGATAGCAAAATCAAAAGTATACTTTAATTTATTGCGAAATAAAAAAAATAAAATTGGTAAGTGAAAAAAAGAGAATTTAAAAAAAATAAAATATGATAATCTATTACGATAAAATGAAAAAAAAATTATATTATGTAATATTTGTGACAATAAAGTGTTAAACGACAAGTAAATTTTTTTGTAAAGTATTTTTAAATGATTCAAATAAACCAAATGTAAGAGGAAGGTATGGGAATGCAAGTGAGACAAAACCTAAAGTATAACTTGTAAATCCTGCTTTATATACATTATTATCAATGTTTTCGTTATCAAAAGGATTTTGATTAATTACAGCAGCAATCCTAACTATATAACCAAAAAAAATAAGTATCTCTAGTAAATGAAATAAATCAAATTAAATTTTTAATAATTGAAACTTACTAATTGAACTCACTATCTGAATGAACAAAGAGCAACTGTTATATTGTATTATGAAAAAATCATCCAGTTTTAATATAAAATAACAAAAATGTAAGGATAATTTATTATATACTCACAAACAACAACCACACCAATCATCATTATAAATTGCTGGTAATACTAAATAAACAAATAATGATAATCTTAATATTTATCAGTAAGATTTTAAAATAATGGTGTAAATTTATATACTTACTCAATACTATTAAGAACAAAATTCCAGTCAAATAACTTAAATAAATAAATTATATTAGAATTTGTTGAATTAAAAATCATAATCAAATATTTAATTATAAAAAATTTATATAATTTTATTTACCAAATATCTGAAATTAATGACAAAAAGTCATAGCCTCCGATATTCCGTAAAGTGATTGCATACCAAATTTCTAATTTATTTTTTTTTAATTAATTCATTAGTCACAATAAAAGAAATAATTTTGTAAATTAATACCTGTACCAAAACATGTGAAGTAGTAAATAATGTAAATAATTTTATAAATATAAAGAGTTTTCATAGCTATTTTATTTTTCGCGAGTCAGAACGAAAAATTTAAACTGAACCTATATATATTTAAAAAAAAATGAATTTATGTAATAAAATAAATAAATGATTGTCTAAATGAATATAATGATTAAGAAAAACAATCGTCAAATTAGGTAAAATAATGAAAAGTGGCGATATGATCATTTATAATGAAGAAAAATATAGAATGATCTACAAAACCATTGTCTGAAGTAAAGCGGAAGGACAAAAATTACTTTCTTGACCAACATACATTATATTGCCATATTAACGAATGATCAACGAGAAGCAAATATCGAATTTCCTCCTCGTGTTGTTAACTTGATTCGCATATATTTGATTAGCCGTATAACATATCTGAAATCTTTAAAATTTATTAATAACTTACGCATTATAAACTTTTTAGTAATGCTATAAATATATTAATGTAATAATGTTAAAATGGAATTTTTTTTTTAAGAAAAAAAAAAGGAAAATAATAAGAAGGATTCAAAGTTATTAAAGTGAGGAAATACATCGATTTAGTTAGAAGAACAACATAAATTAATTTTACTATAACTATAATAACTAAAGTTTAATCTTTGATAGTAAATTTTTATATGATACTCTATGCAAACTATGCTGACAGAACATCCATTGTCGTACAAGTCATTTTCGCTTAGTGTCCTATAAAAATCATCACTATCTCCTTTATATGTTTAGCATAATTGCTAATAACTGATAAGTTTGTCTAAAATAATAAATAATCTATTAATCTATTCAATCACAAAGAATTTCAAATTGTAGTTTTTCTAGTAGTTTGTGGCTGTTTCCATTTTTATATCAGATATATCAGTTGAAAGAACACAACACTAGCCAAAATTACTATAATTGTATTAATTCAATATTTAGTTCCCATAAAGATTTAGGTCGTGGACTAATTCTTGAGACAATAATAATATTATTATTGATAATATTTTTACTTTTTCAATTTTTAAATTAAGATCAAAGTTCGGAGCCTAATAACGTTTTATTTTACAGTAGTTATTTTTTCCATTGATAAAAACAAGCGAGTTTGATAGTTACATAATTTCCTTAATAATCAAAATTATGTGGCGCAGAATTTAAAAATTCGTATAATTTCTTTATCGATATAAGAAGCCAAAATTTCCTGAAGAAATTTTCGTTTTTAAAAAAAATATACATCGATATTAATAAAACAATAATCTGATTTTTTGTAAATGATGTTTTCCTTGTGATAAACGAAGAATATTTGATCGATCAAACATCTAAATATTTGACCAATTAAATCTTTTCGTGCCAATGACCAATTAGAAAGTTTTTTTTTTTTTAAAAAAAAAAAAAAATAGAATTTCAGATATCATATTATTATTTTGTTTAAAAACATAATATGAGAAAAGAGTTTTGATGGAAATGGAAGAAACTGGATACTAACTGGATGAAGCGAAAAGATTATATATTATAGATTATAATATATATACTGTATATAGATCGACACTGACGATAAGAAATGTGATTGACCAGAATTACCGATTAATTATTAAAATTTACATGATTTAATTTCAGTAATCCTTTAATACGACAACAAAACCAAAAGTATATTTAATTAATAAGATTATTGAACAAGTAAACGAAAGTAAACATTGATGAGTGAACAAAAAGAATATAAATAATATATATCTGATATATATAATAACATAATATACAGTATCTTAAATATGATAAAATTATATAATGTAATAATAAATCAAATATTGATTTCTCATAATTGACAATCAAGTGTTAAACGACAAACAAACTTTTTTGTAAAATATTGTTGAATGATTCAAAGTAATCAAATGTAAGACAAAAGAATGGAATCGCAAGTGAGACAAACCTAGAGTATAAGTCGTAGATCCTGCTTTATATACATTATTATCAATTTTTTCGTACTCAAAAGGATTTTGGACAATTACAGCTATAATTCTAACTAAAAAAAAAAGTATATTTTTTTTTTAGAAAATGAAATAAATCAAATTAATTTTTAATAATTAAAACTTACTAACTGAAGTCAATAACAGAATGGATAAAGACCAACTGTCATATTATATTATGAAAAAAATATTTTTTAATTAATATAAAATAACAAAAATGTAAAGATAAATTATTATATACTCACGAACAATATTTACTTCGTTTACTATCCTTATAAGATAATGCTAAATAAACGTAATATTAATATTGTTAACAAGATATTAAAATAATTGTGTAAATTTATATACTTACTTAATATTATTAATAATAAAATTCCAGTCGAATAGCTTAATAAATAAATTATATTAGAATTCATTAAATTAAAATCATAAACAAATAAATTTATTTAATTTACCAAATATCTGAAATTAATGACAAAGAATTATAGCCTCCGATATTCTGTAAAGTGTTTGCATACCAAATTTCTATTTTTTTTTTTTAATCAAATTCATTAGATGTAAAAATAGTTTTAATAAAAGAAATAATTTTTGTATATTCATACCAGTACCGAAACATGCGAATAAGTAAATAGTGTAAATAATTTTGTAATAAACATCAAGAGTTTTCATGATTATTTACCTGTTATTTGCAAAAGCTAACGAAAGTTAACCTATATATATTTTTAATAAAAAAATTTTATGTAATAAAATAAATAAATTATTAATGGTATAAACAACGATAACAGATAAAGAAAAACTACCATTAATAAAAATAATACATTGAAAGAAATGTAGTTACATCAATATACAAATATATCATCAGCTGATATTACTTGAAAGAGAAATATAGATTGAGATCTACATTCATAAATTCATTGAAAATTTGATAGTTAAAAATTAAATCCGGTAAGAATTCTTATCAGTTATCCGAAAAAGTGGTGTCATACAATGGATGATCTACCCATTAGGTCCAGACCTGATCTACTAGGAAAATATCGGAAAATATTGTGATGATTGGCAATAACTAACAAGATCCATTGTATTTCAAATTTCAATATGTAACTTACTAAGTCATGCGATCATTCTATGTGATGAATATTCGATTGATCTCAAAAATCGAGACAGATTATTTTAACATTATTAGGGCAAGCGTGATTTATGGTTTTGTTTACAAAAGTCTAGACTTTATTTTTTATTTTATTAAACGAAAAGTTTTACGAAATATCAGATATTCTATCTACTAGAACATACAAATACAAAATTACATAAAGATTTTTGCCTAAAAAAAAAAAATTTTGCCAATTACGATTTGCTCGAATTAAAGAATTAAAAGTACATAACTAATCGATAGTTATTATAAAGAAATCTAAAGTATAGTATTAAATATTATCAAAATATTTAAAATTATTTTGTAATATATTTCTACGAAGAAAAAAAGTACGACGAAAAAAAAAATTTAAACATTTGACTTAAAGAAAAAAAATTAAATCTTAAATCAAATTTATCAAAATTTCCAACCTCCAATTACAAATAGATGATGCATTTTGTAACTGGTTTTACGGCAATTGTTTAATTCTCAAATTTACTTGATCGCAGAGATAATTATAAGTCATTCT
>QKYT01000357.1:107340-117461 GCA_003550305.1 Glomus cerebriforme | reverse complement strand
ATAAACAAATTAAAGAAGCAGACAAGTTTAATAAAAAGCAACCATCTTTTACAAAATCATCAGTTAATACTGAACTTACATATACTACACATCCTATTCAAGTATTTAATACAATATATATTATAGTTAAATAAAGTAATATTTTTATTTTAATTTATAGAATCTTTAAAAATTGATTTTTAACTTCTTTATAATAAATAGACTAAATCATCAGGATTAGACAATTGAAATTATAGTTGTAGTATTTCAGTTTCATTCAAACTTTTAAATTTTTTTTCGTAAATAAATCACCTTAATACTGGGAATCTTTTTTCTACATCATCATTATTTTCATTTTGAGTTACTAAAATGATATTCCTTATTGTGTAATCCTCCTATCCATCAATAATATAACAAGGTAATTGGATTTTATTCGATATGATCCTTTATATAGTTTGAAAAAGTGCCTCGCCCATCAATGTATCGTTACAAGCATATTCAAATAAGTCAACTTTGAGAAACGTATGTTACTTTTCGCAGGTGCTACAAATATCATTTAATACAGCATGTGTAATAGTCATGATGAGAAAGAGCAAAAATGAGATGGGCATGGTATATATGAACAACAAAAAATTGACATGTAATCATGATACGATTTGGTTGGCTTGGACAAAGAAATGTTTGTGACTAAAATTTTAATGTGGAATTATGGAGAATTATAGTGTCCATTTTCCTCTGAATATTAAGTATTATGAGAAAATAATGTAGTTTAAGATTTAGCTAGCATCACCACCAAGAAATGGTATATATCCGGATTTAATCTGCCAGTTAGTTAAGTTGGGTAGGTTAGCATAGTATTAGGGACTTAGGATAAAGGGGTTGGGTGTGAGGAATTTGTCATATGGCTTTTTCTAGTTATTGAAGTAAATGTTAGTTATTATAATTTATTTTTAAAAATATTTTTTATTTATTTATTTATTTATTTTTATATACTGTATTATGTAAAGTTATATTTATGATTGTTTAAATATTTGGTTGATTAGATAGGTAGAGGTTTTTCAAATCGTTCATATTCTTTAATTACTTCTTGATTAGTCATAAAAGCACTTCTTTCAAGTATTGAAGTACTTTACCCATAGCGGAATTTGTGTTCGGTTGTTTTTATACTGTAGTATACATTTTTTGGTTTGAATGTTATGTACGATATGGAAAATTCTAGATATTACTAGTATACTACTGCATTTGGATAATATTCCAGATAATATTCGCACAACATCCAATATTTCCATGAATTGGTAATATATGTATTTTTGTATATGAAACCAGCTTGTATCAAATTAAATTATCCGTCAGATTTATTGTTAATGTATTTTATTTGATTGCATTGATGTTAAAAACAAGATAAAAAATGCTATGGGATGCCCGCAATTTATAATAATGGTTAATGGTATCACTTGACTTTATATTTAAAAATCGTGAAAAAAAAGTAATATTTAAAAACTTTAATAAATTTTATTTTGATAATAAAAGGTTTATGCAAAGGATCAAATAGAAAAAAAATTTTATGAAGTATTAAAAATTTATTCGAGTTCATTGATCGTGAAATGTCAATAAAAGACTTACTACATGGTCCCAGATTATGTGTGGACAGTGTGGTGCAGCAAGTCCGAACTAAAAACTGGCCAAAAGACCATCAGTCCTATATTTTGGTCTTACTAATCAGTCTTTGAAGACTGCAGTTCTAAAAAAGACCGCTGGAAATTGGATTTATTACTCTGATTCTCTATCAAATTTTCAATTATGTTTTTATTGAATTTTAGTGGTTATTATCATACGATAGGGACATCATGTTTACTTTCATTCGTAGTAATTGAATTAAATTTTAAAATTGATTTTGTTCTTTTTGACTAAAAAGAGGAAATTTGTTCATTATTTAACACAATAAAACATTGTAAAATATTCTGTATAATGATCATAATGAAAGTATTGTTTCAATTTTAGTGATTTTGATAATTGAAAAATCCTGTGTTAGTATATTATAACATGAAGATACAGTATGTCATCAAAAACATGCAAATAGAAAATTTTTATCAAATACATTGAGACTTTTACATGAAACCACAGTATTATAAACGTAACATTTGAATGGAATTAATCAATTATTTATTATTTTATATTTTATTTTCATAAATAAACTTTTAAATTCAATATTTCTAATAGTATACAATATATTTTAAAAAAATGTTGTTTAATTCTATAATTCTATTTCTAACGGTACTGTTAATGAGTTAATCGACTTCCTCATTACAATCAGGGCAATATACGTATTTTCCAATCGGATACTAAAAAAAAAATCATTAAATATATCATGATTAGAATAAAATAAAACATCTAGTAAAAATAAGTATAAACTTTATTAAAATTACTTACCGGATGACCGTTAGGACACATATACCACTCATACCAATCTTCTTCTAATGAATAATAAAGATGATAAATAATTAAAAAATTATTCCTAAAAAAATATAATTTTATAATTTTGTTAAAATGATTAACACACCTGAAATATTTGCTTTATGAATTACTAATTCTTCTTCAAAATTTGAACTCAAATTTTCAGCACAAATTTCAACATCATTACAAATTTTCCATAAAATTTTTAACCATTTAAGAATGTCATCCTTAAATTTACCTTCGGCATATTTATATCTGTCGCTTGTAGATATATCTCCAATTCTTTCATTAATACCTTCACATTTTTTTATAATCTTTTCTTGAAGTGCTCTATCGAAAATTCCATTGTGTGGATATTTTAATTGATATATAAGCTTTTTAAGATCAATCTCTAACATTTCTACATCAACTATAAGTAAATGTCTACCACAGTAAGTAGATTCCGCTTCTTCTCTTATATTATGTAGATGATTTTGAATAGAAAGTTGTAACTTTTCAGCAAAATTTTTCCAAACTTCCTTAATACTCATGATATTTTTATCTTCAATTACTACAGGTGTCGATTCTTTTGATAACACATCAATTATAAATAGAATCTCGTGATAAAAGATCTTTTGTATATTGATAATTTCCATAAATGCGTCTAAGTGAATTCTACTATCTACTCGTGGTATCGGAATTCCTATTTGTGAAAGTGTTTCTTGGAAGTTCAATTGCAAAGATTTGGAAGGGATAACCTTTGCAGCCAAATATTTAGAATTTTCTTTTGCGTTTCTAAAAAGCAATTTTTTCAAATAAATTAAAAAAAAATACAGAATACATTATTTTTAGGAAGACTAATTTTATACTTACAAATTTGAAACGGTAGCTTCAAAAGCTTTTTTATGAGGTGAGGCACGATAAATAGAAATTAACTCTCGATAATATTGTAATAATTGTCCAAAATGATCGAGCCAAACCTGCTCACTAGTTTCATCAAATCCGTGATACATTTCAATACTTTCGAAATAACTATAAGTAGTAATTGTAGTCCGTTTCTTATTGATATCACATTCTTTAAATACTACTTCTATTGGTCTTAATTCCGATTTAGGTAATTCTTTTTTTAACTTTTTTCTCCTATTTTTAGTTTTACTTCCAGAAACAAAGGAATTAATTTTTTTGTTGATTTCTTTTAATCTTCTGTCATATTTTACTAGGAATTTCTTAGTTTGTATGTCCAATGTGTGATGTTTAATTATTCTTCCATATCTCCTAATATTTTTAATTGGAGTTTGACATTCTGGGCATGTATTTGTATTCGTTGGTGAAATTGGAAGCTCTTTAACTGATGTCCATCCACCTTCGATTGAACCTTCATAATAATCTTTCATTCCCATAAGTGTATCCAAAGTTCTCATCGTATATGCATGCCCACAAGAAAGAACAATCATTTTTTCTTTCTTCCAATCTATATTTTTATCCGATACTGTTTGTAAAAAATATTAGTAATTATATATATATTAAATGATAAATTTTTATAAAATTAATCATAAAATTAACTTACATTGATTTTTAACTTTTTTAGGAGCACATTTAATGCAGAAATCTGGACAAATTTCACCACAAACTCCGGTACATTTATGTCCGCATTTCAATTTTTTATCACAACTTTCATTACAAGGTAATCTATTACAAGGAGTTCCGCAACTTAATTCACATTTTCCTTGATGTTTACATTCCCATGAACAATTTTTTGCGCATATAGTACAAGGTTCTAAACAACTTTTACTACATGTTTTAGTATGCTCACATAACACTGTACAACTCTGATTACACGGTGGACATTCTTTTCCCTTATGGCAATTTATATTACATTTATGTCCACAAGATAATAATGTATTACATTTAGTTTTACATTTTCCATGTTTTATTTGCTTGTTTTGTTTATTATTATCTGGTGTAGAACCTTTCTGACATTCAACACATTTTTTATAACATTTATGACCACATTCCAAGTATTTTCCACATTTCTCTTCACACTTAATGTCATCAATTGGCTTAGAGCACTAAAAATAAAAATAGTTAGATATTTGATAATATGTTTTTATGTAAATAATTACTACAATAAATGAAAAATTATATACTTGAATATCTTTAGAGTGTTCACAATTTGGTAATCTTTTTTTGACTAGTTTCATACATTTTATTGTTCCTCTTTGCGAACATTCAACATTTTGTAATGGATGTCCACATGGTAATGTAATATCAATAAGAGTATTACATTTAGGCAATTTGCTGGTTTGATTCTTCCAACATTTGTCTTGTAAATTATGCCCACAATCAGATGATTTAATATTAATAATAGTATTACATTTAGGTAATTCGTTGATTTGATTCTTCCAACATTTAACATTTTGTAATATATGATCACAATTAGGTGATTTAATACTAATAGAGGTATTGCATTTGGGTAATTCTTCTTTGATTTGCTTTTTCCAACATTCAACATTTCGTAATGAATGACCACAACTTAATGGAATATCAATAGACATATAACATTTGATTGATTTTTTAATTTCATTTTTCCAACATTCAACATTTTGTAGTTGATGTTCACAAGGCAATGTAATATCAACAAGGTGGTCACATTTGGGTAATTCTTTGGCTTGATCCTTCCAACATTCAATGTTTTGTAATGGATGACCACAAGGTAATGTAATATTAACAGGAGTATTACACTTAGGTAAATCATTGATTTGATTTTTCCAACATTTAACATTTTGTAATGTATGACCACAACTAGATAATTTATCAATATAAAGATTACATCGGATTGTTTCCTTAACTTCATTCTTCCAACATTCAACATTTTGTAATATATGACCACAACCAGGTAATGTAATATCAATAAGAGAATTGCACTTAGGTAATTCATTGGCTTTATTTTTCCAACATTCAACATTTTGTAATGTATGACCACAACCAGGTAATGTAATATCATCAGGAACATTACATTTAGGTAATTTTTTGGCCTTATTCTTCCAACATTCGACATTTTGTAATGTATGACCACACTCAGGTAATAAAATATCAATAGGAATATTACACTCTGGTATCTCTTTAGCTTGTTTTTTCCAACATTCAATATTTAATATATGATCACAGCCAGGTAATATAACATCTATAGAAGTATTACATTTGAGCGTTTCTTTAAATTTGTTTTTCCAACATTCAACACTTTGTAATGTATGTCCACAACTAGGTAATGTAATATCCATTGGAAAATGACATGTGAAACTCTCCTTAGCTTGATCTTTCCAACATTCAACATTTTGTAATAGATGGCCACATTCAGGTAGTATAATATCAATAAGAACCTCACATTTGAGTTTATCTTTAATTTTAATTTTCCAACATTCAACATCTTTAAATGTATGCCCACAGCCAGGCAATATAATATCAGTAGAAACAATACAATTGATTTCCTCTTTAGTTTGATTTTGCCAACATCTAGCGTTTGGTAATGTATGACCACAACCAGGTAATATAATATCTCCAATTGGAAATTCACATCTTCCACAATCTTGATGACAAAGTTTTGAACATGGATGACCACATACTGAATGTAATTTTATACAACGTTTATAACACTTAACTCCAACATGATTAAGATTATCTGGATGACACTTTAAAGTACATGTATGTCCACAAGAAAGTGAGCTGTCACAAGTGTTATAGCATCCGCCATTTGGGCTAACTTCCGCAAATTGTTCAGGATCAATAATAATATTCTTGTAATCAGGATGTCGATTACATACAATTGGCATGCCAAAACCAACTTGTGATGGATTACGCTTATGTAAGATGTTAATTACAGGAGCCCACATATCTTTAGATTTCATTGCCATTAATTCAGAATTACCAAGAAGATACATTCCTTCACGAGCACGTGACAATAATACATTACTTCTATTCTTACTTTTGAGAAATCCAATAGTACCATGATTACCAGATTTAGAGAAATTACGAACTAATGAAATTATAACTATATTTGCTTCTTCACCTTGAAAATTATCAACAGTTCTTAATGTAACTTGTTGGTTTAATGATTTTTGTATTCTTTTCTTGTCTGTCTTGTCATTCTCATCTTCTTGTTCTACATTAGAAATATTCTGTGTATCTCTTTCATCAAGAAGAACAGCAAACGATTCGGATAAAGCTTCTTCAATTTTAATCATTTGTCCTATATAAGGAGTAAGTACTGCTATATCTTTGGGTTTAGTGTATCCATTCTTAACAAAATATTTTACCATTTCTACTACCATTTTAACTTCATATGGATTCACATGAGATTGTGCCAAATCACTACCAGAATTTTTTTCTGGATGTCTATGATCAATAAAATATACATTGTGTTGAGCTCCACGTACTTTTGGGTAATAAACAGTATTATCACCATCTTCTAAATTTTTATAAAGTGTTTCTTTAATTAATTCAGAGATTTCTATTTTTCTCATACGTCTCTGAGTTAAAAGTTGAGTCTTCTCAATCTTTATTGTATTATTACCATCTACTAATCTTTCAAACAATGATTTATCTAATTGATATTTCATTCCTATTGATGAGTCCATACTAAGATTATAAGTTGCAATATGAGGTCGAAGTTGATTGTGATCCCCTATTAATATCAAATGTTGAGTTGATGGAGTTAATGCACTTAGAATATGAGCTTCTAAGACTTCGCCAGCTTCTTCACAAATAATAATTTTAGAGTCAATATATCTAAGTAAATTTTGAAATTTAGCAGCACCATTTGTGGTCATACCAATAACATCCTTATTTGATAATATTTGACGTTGTCCTTCATTATAAAGTTCATCCTTTTCTTGACGTTTTTTTTCATGCCTTTTTTGTAAAAATGATAATTTTTCTTCATAAACTTTTGCACGCCAATAATCATGAAGTTTATGTCTTTCTTTTCTTGACATTTTCCAAATTTTATTATCTTCTAATAATATATCCAAAGAACGGTCTGTTTCTGGTTCTTCATAATTTTCGATAAATTGCGATTCATCATCTGAATCCATTTCTTCAAAATCTGGACAAGTTTTTTTTTTCTCTTTAATTATTTCAATATCATCTCCATTTAACCATTGCTCAAATATAGTTAAATTTTTATTCTGTTTATTTCGAGCAGTTTGAAATTTCTGAGATTTTTCTTCGATTTCTTCAGAGTTACCATTCATATAATCTTCAATTTCGATAAATTGTGTTTCCTCATTATCTGAATCCACTTTTTCAAAATCCAAAAGAAATTTTTTTTTCTTTTTGATTAATTTAGTAACTTCTCCATTTAACCATCGCTCAGATGTAGTTAAATTTTTTTTTCGTTTATTTCGAACAATTTGAAATTCATTTTGAGATTCTTTAATTTCTTCATCATCACTATTTTGAGATTCTTGTTCAGACTCTTCACTGCCATTCTGAGATTCTTCTTCAGTTTCGGTTTCTTCAGAGCTACTATTCTCATAATCTTCAATTTCTTCAAAACTGATATTCTGGAATTCTTTGGATCCTTTAGAATAATCAGCTTCCAAAACCCAACCAGGTAAATCATTATGAGCTATATACTTCAATTTATTAAAAAATCTTTTTTCTTTATTCTTCAGATATTCACATACATCATTCCAATTCATAATTCTTTTAAAGTTAGTTTTGATATTATTAACTTCTTCTTCAATTTGTAATAATGATTCTATTATGGGATAGACACCTTTGACGTGAACTTTTTTTAGAGTATATTTTTTAACTCTTTCAGATTTTGTTCGAGATCCTAATCTCACTATATTCGTTGTTATATCTTCATCAAGTAAATGCTAAACCACAAAAAGAAGTAGGAATGTTAGACAGTGAATTTTTGTTTAAATATTTATTAAAGTGTAAATTACCTCCAGAAATTGGTCAAGAGCATGATTAGTAAAACAAATTACAAGAATAGGACCAATGTTTATTTCTCGATTTTCTTTAGCCAATAATACTTTCATTACTTGAACACCAACTACAGTTTTACCAGTACCAGGTGGCCCTATTAATTATGAAAATAACATTATTATGTCATTAAAACTTCAGTAAAAAAAATAAAAAAAAAAATTTATTGCGTCTACATACCTTCGATTAATGCAATTTCACGTGTTAAAGCAGATATCAATGCCTTGGCTACAAATAAGATTAAATGAAGTTAATGATCTTTTCCAACTCGTTTTCTTATAATAGATTATTTAATTATTACATTGAGTTTCGTCTAATCCATGCGGTTCTTCTATCGGTTTACTGATATTACTATATTTAGTAATATTTTTTTCCACTTCATCATATGTACCGGCAACATTTAATTTCAAATTATATTTATATTTACATAAAACTGACAAATCAAATTTAAATCCTGGTGATCTAGTATACATAGGTTTTCCAACTTTAACATCTACACAATCATTTATTTTTTCCTCGCCATTTCCATTCCTAATCTCATTCAAATCATCAAGATTAGGAGCTAAATATTCCTCAAAAGGAAGAGAAGGATCGGCAGTTTGAAGATTTTTAAGATTATGATAATAAGCTTCAAAATAAACACTGGACTCTATCATAAATTTTTTTGCTTTTTTTTCACCTTCTTTGTTTTTATAATATAAAATTTCACTCAATACAATAGGATATATTGATAGATCATTAAATTTAATATCAACTTTAGCTCCATTTGTTGACATAATTATACCAAAATAAATTGAATACAAATCTGAATTAAAATCACCACCAACAAGGTTATTTGATTGTGATTGTCTAAAATTTGAATTTGAATTCGGTAATAAAATGGTAACTAAATTACCATTTAATAAATTTTTCGGAGGATTAAATTTTAGAGTACAAAATAAGCCTTTTCTTACGTCACAAGTAATATCAACAAATTCTACAATTTTATATACCTGCAAAGCACCATTATCAGTCATACTATTATTATATGTAAATCTACCTCCTTCATTTAATATTTTTTCTAATTTATTATCCTTCTTATTAGTAGAAAAATGGTCTTTTGATAATTCAGCTAAAAAATTTATTATTCCACTACGAATTGGGCCTAACATATCTTCTCTTAAAAGTCGGAATTGTATGTCAAATAATCTAGCCACTCCGACGGGTAAAAAATGAGGCGCATCAGGAAGTGGAGAGGGTAAAAAGGGTTCACGATTGCATAAAATTTCATCTTTTGTAGGAATAATTGATATTTGTGAAATTTCCTCAAAATCATTATCGTGTCTTTTACCATACTTTGATAATTCACCAGGTGGATCATAAATCCTTTTAATATCGACTTTTCTGGCTAATTCTTTATAATAGATTTGAGTTGAGCTTGAGTTAGGATTTTGTTCAAAAATCAAGTTATTACGTCCATTATTCAACATTTTATACATGGTTTCCATATCTTTTTCTAATATCGTAAAAAAATATTTTCTAGTATCCAAACTATTAATTAATGGATCTGTTGAAGCAGAAGCTTGCTGTTGTTCGATTGATTGCTGATAAATAGTCTTTAATTGTTGTAGATCACTTGCAATTTTATGCATTGTCTCGTTAATAGACGCTCCCTTAATACGGCGCAATAACTCTGTAAGAAGCAGTGTTCGGCAAATGACTTGAAATGACAAATGAAT